>CAWVNZ010000867.1:0-249344 GCA_963930735.1 Dioctria linearis | reverse complement strand
AGAAAAGGCAATCCCTGGCGCAATTAAATTTGCGACAGTATAAAATTAGTTTTTGAATAATTTACTATATAAAAGGCAATCCCTGGCGTAATTAAAATTTGTGACAGTTGAAAATTATTTTTTGAATAATTTACTATAGAAAAGGCAATCCCTGGCGCAATTAAAATTTGTGACAGTTGAAAATTATTTTTTGAATAATTTACTATAGAAAAGGCAATCCCTGGCGCACATAAAATTTGCGACAGTATAAAATTAGTTTTTGAATAATTTACTATAGAAAAGGCAATCCCTGGCGCACATAAAATTTGCGACAGTATAAAATTAGTTTTTGAAAAATTTACTATATAAAAGGCAATCCCTGGCGTAATTAAAATTTGCGACAGTATAAAATTAGTTTTTGAAAAATTTACTGTAGAAAAGGCAATCCCTGGCGCAATTAAAATTTGCGACAGTAGAAAATTATTTTTTGAATAATTTACTGTAGAAAAGGCAATCCCTGGCGTAATTAAAATTTGCGACAGTATAAAATTATTTTTTGAATAATTTACTGTAGAAAAGGCAATCCCTGGCGCAATTAAAATTTGCGACAGTATAAAATTAGTTTTTGAATAATTTACTATAGAAAAGGCAATCCCTGGCGCAATTAAAATTTGCGACAGTATAAAATTAGTTTTTGAATAATTTACTATAGAAAAGGCAATCCCTGGCGCAATTAAAATTTGCGACAGTATAAAATTATTTTTTGAATAATTTACTATAGAAAAGGCAATCCCTGGCGCAATTAAAATTTGCGACAGTAGAAAATTATTTTTTGAATAATTTACTATAGAAAAGGCAATCCCTGGCGCACATAAAATTTGCGACAGTATAAAATTAGTTTTTGAATAATTTACTATAGAAAAGGCAATCCCTGGCGCAATTAAAATTTGTGACAGTTGAAAATTATTTTTTGAATAATTTACTATAGAAAAGGCAATCCCTGGCGCAATTAAAATTTGCGACAGTATAAAATTAGTTTTTGAAAAATTTACTATAGAAAAGGCAATCCCTGGCGCAATTAAAATTTGTGACAGTTGAAAATTATTTTTTGAATAATTTACTATAGAAAAGGCAATCCCTGGCGCACATAAAATTTGTGACAGTTGAAAATTAGTTTTTGAATAATTTACTATATAAAAGGCAATCCCTGGCGTAATTAAAATTTGCGACAGTATAAAATTAGTTTTTGAAAAATTTACTATATAAAAGGCAATCCCTGGCGCAATTAAAATTTGCGACAGTAGAAAATTAGTTTTTGAATAATTTACTATAGAAAAGGCAATCCCTGGCGCACATAAAATTTGTGACAGTATAAAATTAGTTTTTGAAAAATTTACTATATAAAAGGCAATCCCTGGCGTAATTAAAATTTGCGACAGTAGAAAATTAGTTTTTGAAAAATTTACTATATAAAAGGCAATCCCTGGCGCAATTAAAATTTGCGACAGTAGAAAATTATTTTTTGAATAATTTACTATATAAAAGGCAATCCCTGGCGCAATTAAAATTTGTGACAGTTGAAAATTATTTTTTGAATAATTTACTATAGAAAAGGCAATCCCTGGCGCAATTAAAATTTGTGACAGTATAAAATTAGTTTTTGAAAAATTTACTATAGAAAAGGCAATCCCTGGCGCAATTAAAATTTGTGACAGTATAAAATTAGTTTTTGAAAAATTTACTATAGAAAAGGCAATCCCTGGCGCAATTAAAATTTGTGACAGTTGAAAATTATTTTTTGAATAATTTACTATAGAAAAGGCAATCCCTGGCGCAATTAAAATTTGTGACAGTATAAAATTAGTTTTTGAAAAATTTACTATAGAAAAGGCAATCCCTGGCGCAATTAAAATTTGCGACAGTATAAAATTAGTTTTTGAATAATTTACTATAGAAAAGGCAATCCCTGGCGCACATAAAATTTGTGACAGTTGAAAATTATTTTTTGAATAATTTACTATAGAAAAGGCAATCCCTGGCGCAATTAAAATTTGTGACAGTTGAAAATTATTTTTTGAATAATTTACTATAGAAAAGGCAATCCCTGGCGCACATAAAATTTGCGACAGTATAAAATTATTTTTTGAATAATTTACTATAGAAAAGGCAATCCCTGGCGCACATAAAATTTGCGACAGTATAAAATTAGTTTTTGAATAATTTACTGTAGAAAAGGCAATCCCTGGGATATTTAAAATTTGCGACAGTAGAAAATTATTTTTTGAATAATTTACTATAGAAAAGGCAATCCCTGGCGCAATTAAAATTTGCGACAGTAGAAAATTATTTTTTGAATAATTTACTATAGAAAAGGCAATCCCTGGCGCAATTAAAATTTGCGACAGTATAAAATTAGTTTTTGAATAATTTACTATAGAAAAGGCAATCCCTGGCGCAATTAAAATTTGTGACAGTTGAAAATTATTTTTTGAAAAATTTACTATATAAAAGGCAATCCCTGGCGCAATTAAAATTTGCGACAGTATAAAATTAGTTTTTGAAAAATTTACTATATAAAAGGCAATCCCTATCGTAATTAAAATTTGCGACAGTATAAAATTAGTTTTTGAATAATTTACTATAGAAAAGTCAATCCCTGGCGCAATTAAAATTTGCGACAGTAGAAAATTATTTTTTGAATAATTTACTATAGAAAAGGCAATCCCTGGGATATTTAAAATTTGCGACAGTAGAAAATTAGTTTTTGAATAATTTACTATAGAAAAGGCAATCCCTGGCGCACATAAAATTTGTGACAGTATAAAATTAGTTTTTGAATAATTTACTATAGAAAAGGCAATCCCTGGCGCAATTAAAATTTGCGACAGTATAAAATTAGTTTTTGAAAAATTTACTGTAGAAAAGGCAATCCCTGGCGCAATTAAAATTTGCGACAGTATAAAATTAGTTTTTGAAAAATTTACTATATAAAAGGCAATCCCTGGCGCAATTAAAATTTGTGACAGTTGAAAATTATTTTTTGAATAATTTACTATATAAAAGGCAATCCCTGGCGCACATAAAATTTGTGACAGTATAAAATTAGTTTTTGAAAAATTTACTATATAAAAGGCAATCCCTGGCGCAATTAAAATTTGCGACAGTATAAAATTAGTTTTTGAAAAATTTACTATAGAAAAGGCAATCCCTGGCGCAATTAAAATTTGCGACAGTATAAAATTAGTTTTTGAAAAATTTACTATAGAAAAGGCAATCCCTGGCGCAATTAAAATTTGCGACAGTATAAAATTAGTTTTTGAAAAATTTACTATAGAAAAGGCAATCCCTGGCGCAATTAAAATTTGCGACAGTATAAAATTAGTTTTTGAAAAATTTACTGTAGAAAAGGCAATCCCTGGCGCAATTAAAATTTGCGACAGTATAAAATTAGTTTTTGAAAAATTTACTATAGAAAAGGCAATCCCTGGCGCAATTAAAATTTGTGACAGTATAAAATTAGTTTTTGAATAATTTACTATAGAAAAGGCAATCCCTGGCGCAATTAAAATTTGCGACAGTATAAAATTAGTTTTTGAAAAATTTACTATAGAAAAGGCAATCCCTGGCGCAATTAAAATTTGCGACAGTATAAAATTAGTTTTTGAATAATTTACTATAGAAAAGGCAATCCCTGGCGTAATTAAAATTTGCGACAGTTGAAAATTATTTTTTGAATAATTTACTATAGAAAAGGCAATCCCTGGCGCAATTAAAATTTGCGACAGTATAAAATTAGTTTTTGAAAAATTTACTATAGAAAAGGCAATCCCTGGCGCAATTAAAATTTGCGACAGTATAAAATTAGTTTTTGAATAATTTACTATAGAAAAGGCAATCCCTGGCGTAATTAAAATTTGCGACAGTATAAAATTAGTTTTTGAAAAATTTACTATAGAAAAGGCAATCCCTGGCGCAATTAAAATTTGTGACAGTATAAAATTAGTTTTTGAAAAATTTACTATAGAAAAGGCAATCCCTGGCGCAATTAAAATTTGCGACAGTATAAAATTAGTTTTTGAAAAATTTACTATAGAAAAGGCAATCCCTGGCGCAATTAAAATTTGCGACAGTATAAAATTAGTTTTTGAAAAATTTACTGTAGAAAAGGCAATCCCTGGCGCAATTAAAATTTGCGACAGTATAAAATTAGTTTTTGAATAATTTACTATAGAAAAGGCAATCCCTGGCGTAATTAAAATTTGCGACAGTATAAAATTAGTTTTTGAAAAATTTACTATATAAAAGGCAATCCCTGGCGTAATTAAAATTTGTGACAGTTGAAAATTATTTTTTGAATAATTTACTATATAAAAGGCAATCCCTGGCGCAATTAAAATTTGCGACAGTAGAAAATTAGTTTTTGAAAAATTTACTATAGAAAAGGCAATCCCTGGCGCAATTAAAATTTGCGACAGAATAAAATTAGTTTTTGAAAAATTTACTATAGAAAAGGCAATCCCTGGCGCAATTAAAATTTGCGACAGTTGAAAATTATTTTTTGAATAATTTACTGTAGAAAAGGCAATCCCTGACGCAATTAAAATTTGCGACAGTATAAAATTATTTTTTGAAAAATTTACTATAAATCCCTGGCGCACATAAAATTTGCGACAGTATAAAATTAGTTTTTGAAAAATTTACTATAGAAAAGGCAATCCCTGGCGCAATTAAAATTTGTGACAGTAGAAAATTATTTTTTGAATAATTTACTATAGAAAAGGCAATCCCTGGCGCAATTAAAATTTGCGACAGTATAAAATTAGTTTTTGAATAATTTACTATAGAAAAGGCAATCCCTGGCGCAATTAAAATTTGCGACAGTATAAAATTAGTTTTTGAAAAATTTACTATAGAAAAGGCAATCCCTGGCGTAATTAAAATTTGCGACAGTATAAAATTAGTTTTTGAATAATTTACTATAGAAAAGGCAATCCCTGGCGCAATTAAAATTTGTGACAGTATAAAATTAGTTTTGAAAAATTTACTATATAAAAGGCAATCCCTGGCGCAATTAAAATTTGTGACAGTATAAAATTAGTTTTTGAAAAATTTACTATAGAAAAGGCAATCCCTGGCGCAATTAAAATTTGCGACAGTATAAAATTAGTTTTTGAATAATTTACTATAGAAAAGGCAATCCCTGGCGCAATTAAAATTTGCGACAGTATAAAATTAGTTTTTGAAAAATTTACTATAGAAAAGGCAATCCCTGGCGCAATTAAAATTTGCGACAGTTGAAAATTATTTTTTGAATAATTTACTATATAAAAGGCAATCCCTGGCGCAATTAAAATTTGCGACAGTAGAAAATTAGTTTTTGAATAATTTACTATAGAAAAGGCAATCCCTGGCGTAATTAAAATTTGCGACAGTATAAAATTAGTTTTTGAATAATTTACTATAGAAAAGGCAATCCCTGGCGCAATTAAAATTTGCGACAGTATAAAATTAGTTTTTGAAAAATTTACTGTAGAAAAGGCAATCCCTGGCGCAATTAAAATTTGCGACAGTATAAAATTAGTTTTTGAAAAATTTACTATATAAAAGGCAATCCCCTGGCGCAATTAAAATTTGTGACAGTTGAAAATTAGTTTTTGAATAATTTACTATAGAAAAGGCAATCCCTGGCGTAATTAAAATTTGCGACAGTATAAAATTAGTTTTTGAAAAATTTACTATATAAAAGGCAATCCCTGGCGCAATTAAAATTTGCGACAGTATAAAATTAGTTTTTGAAAAATTTACTATAGAAAAGGCAATCCCTGGCGCAATTAAAATTTGCGACAGTTGAAAATTATTTTTTGAATAATTTACTATATAAAAGCAATCCCTGGCGCAATTAAAATTTGTGACAGTTGAAAATTATTTTTTGAATAATTTACTATAGAAAAGGCAATCCCTGGCGTAATTAAAATTTGCGACAGTATAAAATTATTTTTTGAATAATTTACTATAGAAAAGGCAATCCCTGGCGCAATTAAAATTTGCGACAGTATAAAATTAGTTTTTGAAAAATTTACTGTAGAAAAGGCAATCCCTGGCGCAATTAAAATTTGCGACAGTATAAAATTAGTTTTTGAATAATTTACTATAGAAAAGGCAATCCCTGGCGCACATAAAATTTGCGACAGTATAAAATTAGTTTTTGAAAAATTTACTATAGAAAAGGCAATCCCTGGCGCAATTAAAATTTGCGACAGTATAAAATTAGTTTTTGAATAATTTACTATAGAAAAGGCAATCCCTGGCGCAATTAAAATTTGCGACAGTATAAAATTAGTTTTTGAATAATTTACTATAGAAAAGGCAATCCCTGGCGCAATTAAAATTTGCGACAGTATAAAATTAGTTTTTGAATAATTTACTATAGAAAAGGCAATCCCTGGCGCAATTAAAATTTGTGACAGTTGAAAATTATTTTTTGAATAATTTACTATAGAAAAGGCAATCCCTGGCGCAATTAAAATTTGCGACAGTATAAAATTAGTTTTTGAAAAATTTACTATAGAAAAGGCAATCCCTGGCGCAATTAAAATTTGCGACAGTATAAAATTAGTTTTTGAATAATTTACTATAGAAAAGGCAATCCCTGGCGCAATTAAAATTTGCGACAGTATAAAATTAGTTTTTGAATAATTTACTATAGAAAAGGCAATCCCTGGCGCAATTAAAATTTGTGACAGTTGAAAATTATTTTTTGAATAATTTACTATAGAAAAGGCAATCCCTGGCGCAATTAAAATTTGCGACAGTATAAAATTAGTTTTTGAAAAATTTACTATAGAAAAGGCAATCCCTGGCGCAATTAAAATTTGCGACAGTATAAAATTAGTTTTTGAATAATTTACTATAGAAAAGGCAATCCCTGGCGTAATTAAAATTTGCGACAGTATAAAATTAGTTTTTGAAAAATTTACTATATAAAAGGCAATCCCTGGCGCAATTAAAATTTGTGACAGTTGAAAATTATTTTTTGAATAATTTACTGTAGAAAAGGCAATCCCTGGCGCAATTAAAACTTGTGACAGTTTGAAAATTAGTTTTTGAAAAATTTACTATAGAAAAGGCAATCCCTGGCGCAATTAAAATTTGCGACAGTATAAAATTAGTTTTTGAAAAATTTACTATAGAAAAGGCAATCCCTGGCGCAATTAAAATTTGTGACAGTATAAAATTAGTTTTTGAAAAATTTACTATAGAAAAGGCAATCCCTGGCGCAATTAAAATTTGCGACAGTATAAAATTAGTTTTTGAAAAATTTACTATAGAAAAGGCAATCCCTGGCGCAATTAAAAATTTGCGACAGTATAAAATTAGTTTTTGAAAAATTTACTATAGAAAAGGCAATCCCTGGCGCAATTAAAATTTGCGACAGTATAAAATTAGTTTTTGAAAAATTTACTATAGAAAAGGCAATCTCTGGCGCAATTAAAATTTGCGACAGTTGAAAAATTATTTTTTGAATAATTTACTATAGAAAAGGCAATCCCTGGCGCAATTAAAATTTGCGACAGTATAAAATTAGTTTTTGAAAAATTTACTATAGAAAAGGCAATCCCTGGCGCAATTAAAATTTGCGACAGTATAAAATTAGTTTTTGAAAAATTTACTGTAGAAAAAGGCAATCCCTGGCGCAATTAAAATTTGCGACAGTATAAAATTAGTTTTTGAAAAATTTACTATAGAAAAGGCAATCCCTGGCGCAATTAAAATTTGTGACAGTATAAAATTAGTTTTTGAATAATTTACTATATAAAAGGCAATCCCTGGCGCAATTAAAATTTGTGAC
The DNA here is from genome assembly GCA_963930735.1 of Dioctria linearis. NCBI lineage: Eukaryota > Metazoa > Arthropoda > Insecta > Diptera > Asilidae > Dioctria > Dioctria linearis. The sequence continues at coordinate 241,516 of CAWVNZ010000867.1, read as the reverse complement.
AGTATAAAATTAGTTTTTGAAAAATTTACTATATAAAAGGCAATCCCTGGCGCAATTAAAATTTGTGACAGTATAAAATTAGTTTTTGAAAAATTTACTATAGAAAAGGCAATCCCTGGCGCAATTAAAATTTGTGACAGTTGAAAATTATTTTTTGAATAATTTACTATAGAAAAGGCAATCCCTGGCGCACATAAAATTTGCGACAGTATAAAATTATTTTTTGAATAATTTACTATAGAAAAGGCAATCCCTGGCGCAATTAAAATTTGTGACAGTATAAAATTAGTTTTTGAAAAAATTTACTATAGAAAAGGCAATCCCTGGCGCAATTAAAATTTGTGACAGTATAAAATTAGTTTTTGAAAAATTTACTATAGAAAAGGCAATCCCTGGCGTAATTAAAATTTGCGACAGTATAAAATTAGTTTTTTGAATAATTTACTATAGAAAAGGCAATCCCTGGCGCAATTAAAATTTGCGACAGTATAAAATTAGTTTTTGAAAAATTTACTATAGAAAAGGCAATCCCTGGCGTAATTAAAATTTGCGACAGTATAAAATTAGTTTTTTGAATAATTTACTATAGAAAAGGCAATCCCTGGCGCAATTAAAATTTGTGACAGTATAAAATTAGTTTTTGAAAAATTTACTATAGAAAAGGCAATCCCTGGCGCAATTAAAATTTGCGACAGTATAAAATTAGTTTTTGAAAAATTTACTATAGAAAAGGCAATCCCTGGCGCAATTAAAATTTGCGACAGTATAAAATTAGTTTTTGAAAAATTTACTGTAGAAAAGGCAATCCCTGGCGCAATTAAAATTTGCGACAGTATAAAATTAGTTTTTGAAAAATTTACTATAGAAAAGGCAATCCCTGGCGCAATTAAAATTTGTGACAGTATAAAATTAGTTTTTGAATAATTTACTATAGAAAAGGCAATCCCTGGCGTAATTAAAATTTGCGACAGTATAAAATTAGTTTTTGAAAAATTTACTATATAAAAGGCAATCCCTGGCGCAATTAAAATTTGCGACAGTATAAAATTAGTTTTTGAATAATTTACTATAGAAAAGGCAATCCCTGGCGCAATTAAAATTTGTGACAGTTGAAAATTATTTTTTGAAAAATTTACTATATAAAAGGCAATCCCTGGCGCAATTAAAATTTGTGACAGTTGAAAATTATTTTTTGAATAATTTACTATAGAAAAGGCAATCCCTGGCGCAATTAAAATTTGCGACAGTATAAAATTAGTTTTTGAAAAATTTACTATAGAAAAGGCAATCCCTGGCGTAATTAAAATTTGCGACAGTATAAAATTAGTTTTTGAAAAATTTACTATAGAAAAGGCAATCCCTGGCGCAATTAAAATTTGTGACAGTATAAAATTAGTTTTTGAAAAATTTACTATAGAAAAGGCAATCCCTGGCGTAATTAAAATTTGCGACAGTATAAAATTAGTTTTTGAAAAATTTACTATAGAAAAGGCAATCCCTGGCGCAATTAAAATTTGCGACAGTATAAAATTAGTTTTTGAATAATTTACTATAGAAAAGGCAATCCCTGGCGCAATTAAAATTTGCGACAGTATAAAATTAGTTTTTGAATAATTTACTATAGAAAAGGCAATCCCTGGCGCAATTAAAATTTGTGACAGTTGAAAATTATTTTTTTGAATAATTTACTATAGAAAAGGCAATCCCTGGCGCAATTAAAATTTGCGACAGTATAAAATTAGTTTTTGAAAAATTTACTATAGAAAAGGCAATCCCTGGCGTAATTAAAATTTGCGACAGTATAAAATTAGTTTTTGAAAAATTTACTATATAAAAGGCAATCCCTGGCGCAATTAAAATTTGCGACAGTAGAAAATTATTTTTTGAATAATTTACTGTATAAAAGGCAATCCCTGGCGCAATTTAAATTTGTGACAGTTGAAAATTAGTTTTTGAATAATTTACTATAGAAAAGGCAATCCCTGGCGCAATTAAAATTTGTGACAGTTGAAAATTATTTTTTGAAAAATTTACTATATAAAAAGGCAATCCCTGGCGCAATTAAAATTTGTGACAGTTGAAAATAATTTTTTGAAAAATTTACTATATAAAAGGCAATCCCTGGCGCAATTAAAATTTGTGACAGTTGAAAATTATTTTTTGAATAATTTACTATAGAAAAGGCAATCCCTGGCGCAATTAAAATTTGCGACAGTATAAAATTAGTTTTTGAAAAATTTACTATATAAAAGGCAATCCCTGGCGCAATTAAAATTTGCGACAGTAGAAAATTAGTTTTTGAAAAATTTACTATAGAAAAGGCAATCCCTGGCGCAATTAAAATTTGTGACAGTATAAAATTAGTTTTGAAAAATTTACTATAGAAAAGGCAATCCCTGGCGCAATTAAAATTTGTGACAGTATAAAATTAGTTTTTGAAAAATTTACTATAGAAAAGGCAATCCCTGGCGCAATTAAAATTTGCGACAGTATAAAATTAGTTTTTGAAAAATTTACTGTAGAAAAGGCAATCCCTGGCGCAATTAAAATTTGCGACAGTATAAAATTAGTTTTTGAAAAATTTACTATATAAAAGGCAATCCCTGGCGCACATAAAATTTGCGACAGTATAAAATTAGTTTTTGAAAAATTTACTATAGAAAAGGCAATCCCTGGCGCAATTAAAATTTGCGACAGTATAAAATTAGTTTTTGAAAAATTTACTATAGAAAAGGCAATCCCTGGCGTAATTAAAATTTGCGACAGTATAAAATTAGTTTTTGAATAATTTACTATAGAAAAGGCAATCCCTGGCGCAATTAAAATTTGCGACAGTATAAAATTAGTTTTTGAAAAATTTACTATATAAAAGGCAATCCCTGGCGCAATTAAAATTTGTGACAGTTGAAAATTATTTTTTGAATAATTTACTATAGAAAAGGCAATCCCTGGCGCAATTAAAATTTGCGACAGTATAAAATTAGTTTTTGAATAATTTACTATAGAAAAGGCAATCCCTGGCGCAATTAAAATTTGCGACAGTATAAAATTAGTTTTTGAAAAATTTACTATAGAAAAGGCAATCCCTGGCGCAATTAAAATTTGCGACAGTTGAAAATTATTTTTTGAATAATTTACTATATAAAAGGCAATCCCTGGCGCAATTAAAATTTGTGACAGTTGAAAATTATTTTTTGAATAATTTACTATAGAAAAGGCAATCCCTGGCGCAATTAAAATTTGCGACAGTATAAAATTAGTTTTTGAAAAATTTACTGTAGAAAAGGCAATCCCTGGCGCAATTAAAATTTGTGACAGTTGAAAATTATTTTTTGAATAATTTACTATATAAAAGGCAATCCCTGGGATATTTAAAATTTGCGACAGTATAAAATTAGTTTTTTATTGCCTTTTCTATAGTAAATTATTCAAAAAATAATTTTCAACTGTCACAAATTTTATGTGCGCCAGGGATTGCCTTTTCTATAGTAAATTATTCAAAAAATAATTTTATACTGTCGCAAATTTTAATTGCGCCAGGGATTGCCTTTTCTATAGTAAATTTTTCAAAAACTAATTTTATACTGTCGCAAATTTTAATTGCGCCAGGGATTGCCTTTTCTATAGTAAATTATTCAAAAAATAATTTTATACTGTCACAAATTTTAATTGCGCCAGGGATTGCCTTTTCTATAGTAAATTATTCAAAAACTAATTTTATACTGTCGCAAATTTTATGTGCGCCAGGGATTGCCTTTTCTATAGTAAATTATTCAAAAAATAATTTTATACTGTCGCAAATTTTAAATATCCCAGGGATTGCCTTTTCTACAGTAAATTATTCAAAAACTAATTTTATACTGTCGCAAATTTTAAATATCCCAGGGATTGCTTTTTCTATAGTAAATTATTCAAAAACTAATTTTATACTGTCGCAAATTTTAAATATCCCAGGGATTGCCTTTTCTATAGTAAATTATTCAAAAAATAATTTTCAACTGTCACAAATTTTAATTGCGCCAGGGATTGCCTTTTCTATAGTAAATTATTCAAAAACTAATTTTATACTGTCGCAAATTTTAAATATCCCAGGGATTGCCTTTTCTACAGTAAATTATTCAAAAACTAATTTTATACTGTCGCAAATTTTATGTGCGCCAGGGATTACCTTTTCTATAGTAAATTATTCAAAAAATAATTTTCAACTGTCGCAAATTTTAATTGCGCCAGGGATTGCCTTTTATATAGTAAATTTTTCAAAAACTAATTTTATACTGTCACAAATTTTATGTGCGCCAGGGATTGCCTTTTCTATAGTAAATTATTCAAAAAATAATTTTATACTGTCGCAAATTTTATGTGCGCCAGGGATTGCCTTTTCTACAGTAAATTATTCAAAAACTAATTTTATACTGTCGCAAATTTTAAATATCCCAGGGATTGCCTTTTCTATAGTAAATTATTCAAAAACTAATTTTATACTGTCGCAAATTTTAAATATCCCAGGGATTGCCTTTTCTATAGTAAATTATTCAAAAAATAATTTTCAACTGTCACAAATTTTAATTGCGCCAGGGATTGCCTTTTCTATAGTAAATTATTCAAAAACTAATTTTATACTGTCGCAAATTTTAAATATCCCAGGGATTGCCTTTTCTACAGTAAATTATTCAAAAACTAATTTTATACTGTCGCAAATTTTATGTGCGCCAGGGATTGCCTTTTCTATAGTAAATTATTCAAAAAATAATTTTCAACTGTCGCAAATTTTAATTGCGCCAGGGATTGCCTTTTATATAGTAAATTTTTCAAAAACTAATTTTATACTGTCACAAATTTTATGTGCGCCAGGGATTGCCTTTTCTATAGTAAATTATTCAAAAAATAATTTTCAACTGTCACAAATTTTAATTGCGCCAGGGATTGCCTTTTCTATAGTAAATTATTCAAAAAATAATTTTATACTGTCGCAAATTTTAATTGCGCCAGGGATTGCCTTTTCTACAGTAAATTATTCAAAAACTAATTTTATACTGTCGCAAATTTTAATTACGCCAGGGATTGCCTTTTCTATAGTAAATTATTCAAAAAATAATTTTCAACTGTCACAAATTTTAATTGCGCCAGGGATTGCCTTTTCTACAGTAAATTATTCAAAAACTAATTTTATACTGTCGCAAATTTTATGTGCGCCAGGGATTGCCTTTTCTACAGTAAATTATTCAAAAAATAATTTTCAACTGTCACAAATTTTAATTGCGCCAGGGATTGCGTTTTCTATAGTAAATTATTCAAAAAATAATTTTATACTGTCGCAAATTTTAATTGCGCCAGGGATTGCCTTTTCTACAGTAAATTATTCAAAAACTAATTTTCTACTGTCGCAAATTTTAAATATCCCAGGGATTGCCTTTTCTACAGTAAATTATTCAAAAACTAATTTTCTACTGTCACAAATTTTAATTGCGCCAGGGATTGCCTTTTCTATAGTAAATTTTTCAAAAAATAATTTTCAACTGTCGCAAATTTTATGTGCGCCAGGGATTGCCTTTTCTATAGTAAATTATTCAAAAACTAATTTTCAACTGTCACAAATTTTAATTACGCCAGGGATTGCCTTTTCTATAGTAAATTTTTCAAAAACTAATTTTATACTGTCGCAAATTTTAAATATCCCAGGGATTGCCTTTTCTACAGTAAATTATTCAAAAACTAATTTTATACTGTCGCAAATTTTATGTGCGCCAGGGATTGCCTTTTCTATAGTAAATTTTTCAAAAAATAATTTTCAACTGTCGCAAATTTTAATTGCGCCATGCGCCAGGGATTGCCTTTTCTATAGTAAATTATTCAAAAACTAATTTTATACTGTCGCAAATTTTAAATATCCCAGGGATTGCCTTTTCTATAGTAAATTATTCAAAAAATAATTTTCAACTGTCACAAATTTTAATTGCGCCAGGGATTGCCTTTTCTATAGTAAATTATTCAAAAACTAATTTTATACTGTCGCAAATTTTAAATATCCCAGGGATTGCCTTTTCTACAGTAAATTATTCAAAAACTAATTTTATACTGTCGCAAATTTTATGTGCGCCAGGGATTGCCTTTTCTATAGTAAATTATTCAAAAAATAATTTTCTACTGTCGCAAATTTTAAATATCCCAGGGATTGCCTTTTCTATAGTAAATTATTCAAAAAATAATTTTATACTGTCGCAAATTTTAAATATCCCAGGGATTGCCTTTTCTATAGTAAATTATTCAAAAAATAATTTTCAACTGTCACAAATTTTAAATATCCCAGGGATTGCCTTTTCTATAGTAAATTATTCAAAAAATAATTTTCAACTGTCACAAATTTTAATTGCGCCAGGGATTGACTTTTCTATAGTAAATTATTCAAAAAATAATTTTCAACTGTCACAAATTTTAATTGCGCCAGGGATTGCCTTTTCTATAGTAAATTATTCAAAAAATAATTTTCAACTGTCACAAATTTTAATTGCGCCAGGGATTGCCTTTTCTATAGTAAATTATTCAAAAAATAATTTTCAACTGTCACAAATTTTAATTGCGCCAGGGATTGCCTTTTCTATAGTAAATTATTCAAAAACTAATTTTATACTGTCGCAAATTTTAATTGCGCCAGGGATTGCCTTTTCTATAGTAAATTATTCAAAAACTAATTTTATACTGTCGCAAATTTTATGTGCGCCAGGGATTGCCTTTTCTATAGTAAATTATTCAAAAACTAATTTTATACTGTCGCAAATTTTATGTGCGCCAGGGATTGCCTTTTCTATAGTAAATTATTCAAAAAATAATTTTATACTGTCGCAAATTTTAAATATCCCAGGGATTGCCTTTTCTATAGTAAATTATTCAAAAAATAATTCTCAACTGTCACAAATTTTAATTGCGCCAGGGATTGCCTTTTCTATAGTAAATTATTCAAAAACTAATTTTATACTGTCGCAAATTTTAAATATCCCAGGGATTGCCTTTTCTACAGTAAATTATTCAAAAACTAATTTTATACTCTCGCAAATTTTATGTGCGCCAGGGATTGCCTTTTATATAGTAAATTATTCAAAAAATAATTTTCAACTGTCACAAATTTTAATTGCGCCAGGGATTGCCTTTTATATAGTAAATTATTCAAAAAATAATTTTCAACTGTCACAAATTTTAAATATCCCAGGGATTGCCTTTTCTATAGTAAATTATTCAAAAACTAATTTTATACTGTCGCAAATTTTAAATATCCCAGGGATTGCCTTTTATATAGTAAATTATTCAAAAACTAATTTTATACTGTCGCAAATTTTATGTGCGCCAGGGATTGCCTTTTCTATAGTAAATTATTCAAAAACTAATTTTATACTGTCGCAAATTTTAAATATCCCAGGGATTGCCTTTTCTATAGTAAATTATTCAAAAACTAATTTTATACTGTCGCAAATTTTAAATATCCCAGGGATTGCCTTTTATATAGTAAATTATTCAAAAACTAATTTTATACTGTCACAAATTTTAATTACGCCAGGGATTGCCTTTTCTATAGTAAATTATTCAAAAAATAATTTTTTACTGTCGCAAATTTTATGTGCGCCAGGGATTGACTTTTCTATAGTAAATTATTCAAAAAATAATTTTCAACTGTCACAAATTTTAATTGCGCCAGGGATTGCCTTTTCTATAGTAAATTTTTCAAAAACTAATTTTATACTGTCGCAAATTTTAAATATCCCAGGGATTGCCTTTTATATAGTAAATTATTCAAAAAATAATTTTCAACTGTCACAAATTTTAATTGCGCCAGGGATTGCCTTTTCTATAGTAAATTATTCAAAAACTAATTTTATACTGTCGCAAATTTTAATTGCGCCAGGGATTGCCTTTTCTACAGTAAATTATTCAAAAAATAATTTTATACTGTCGCAAATTTTAATTGCGCCAGGGATTGCCTTTTCTACAGTAAATTATTCAAAAAATAATTTTCAACTGTCACAAATTTTATGTGCGCCAGGGATTGCCTTTTCTATAGTAAATTATTCAAAAACTATTTTTATACTGTCGCAAATTTTAAATATCCCAGGGATTGCCTTTTATATAGTAAATTATTCAAAAACTAATTTTATACTGTCACAAATTTTAATTACGCCAGGGATTGCCTTTTCTATAGTAAATTATTCAAAAAATAATTTTTTACTGTCGCAAATTTTATGTGCGCCAGGGATTGACTTTTCTATAGTAAATTATTCAAAAAATAATTTTATACTGTCACAAATTTTAATTGCGCCAGGGATTGCCTTTTATATAGTAAATTATTCAAAAAATAATTTTCAACTGTCACAAATTTTAATTGCGCCAGGGATTGCCTTTTATATAGTAAATTATTCAAAAACTAATTTTCTACTGTCGCAAATTTTAATTGCGCCAGGGATTGCCTTTTCTACAGTAAATTATTCAAAAAATAATTTTATACTGTCACAAATTTTAATTACGCCAGGGATTGACTTTTCTATAGTAAATTATTCAAAAACTAATTTTCTACTGTCGCAAATTTTAATTGCGCCAGGGATTGCCTTTTATATAGTAAATTTTTCAAAAACTAATTTTATACTGTCGCAAATTTTAAATATCCCAGGGATTGCCTTTTCTATAGTAAATTATTCAAAAACTAATTTTTCTACTGTCGCAAATTTTAATTGCGCCAGGGATTGCCTTTTCTACAGTAAATTATTCAAAAGAATAATTTTATACTGTCACAAATTTTAATTACGCCAGGGATTGACTTTTCTATAGTAAATTATTCAAAAACTAATTTTCTACTGTCGCAAATTTTAATTGCGCCAGGGATTGCCTTTTATATAGTAAATTATTCAAAAACTAATTTTATACTGTCGCAAATTTTATGTGCGCCAGGGATTGCCTTTTCTATAGTAAATTATTCAAAAACTAATTTTATACTGTCGCAAATTTTAATTGCGCCAGGGATTGCCTTTTCTATAGTAAATTATTCAAAAAATAATTTTCAACTGTCACAAATTTTAATTGCGCCAGGGATTGCCTTTTCTATAGTAAATTATTCAAAAAATAATTTTCAACTGTCACAAATTTTATGTGCGCCAGGGATTGCCTTTTCTATAGTAAATTATTCAAAAACTAATTTTATACTGTCGCAAATTTTAAATATCCCAGGGATTGACTTTTCTATAGTAAATTATTCAAAAAATAATTTTATACTGTCACAAATTTTATGTGCGCCAGGGATTGACTTTTCTATAGTAAATTATTCAAAAAATAATTTTCAACTGTCACAAATTTTATGTGCGCCAGGGATTGCCTTTTCTATAGTAAATTATTCAAAAAATAATTTTCAACTGTCGCAAATTTTAAATATCCCAGGGATTGCCTTTTCTATAGTAAATTATTCAAAAACTAATTTTATACTGTCGCAAATTTTAAATATCCCAGGGATTGCCTTTTATATAGTAAATTATTCAAAAACTAATTTTATACTGTCGCAAATTTTATGTGCGCCAGGGATTGCCTTTTCTATAGTAAATTATTCAAAAACTAATTTTATACTGTCGCAAATTTTAAATATCCCAGGGATTGCCTTTTCTATAGTAAATTATTCAAAAACTAATTTTATACTGTCGCAAATTTTAAATATCCCAGGGATTGCCTTTTATATAGTAAATTATTCAAAAACTAATTTTATACTGTCACAAATTTTAATTACGCCAGGGATTGCCTTTTCTATAGTAAATTATTCAAAAAATAATTTTTTACTGTCGCAAATTTTATGTGCGCCAGGGATTGACTTTTCTATAGTAAATTATTCAAAAAATAATTTCAACTGTCACACATTTTAATTGCGCCAGGGATTGCCTTTTCTATAGAGTAAATTTTTCAAAAACTAATTTTATACTGTCGCAAATTTTAAATATCCCAGGGATTGCCTTTTCTACAGTAAATTATTCAAAAACTAATTTTCTACTGTCGCAAATTTTAATTGCGCCAGGGATTGCCTTTTCTACAGTAAATTATTCAAAAAATAATTTTATACTGTCGCAAATTTTAATTGCGCCAGGGATTGCCTTTTCTACAGTAAATTATTCAAAAAATAATTTTATACTGTCACAAATTTTAATTGCGCCAGGGATTGCCTTTTATATAGTAAATTATTCAAAAAATAATTTTCAACTGTCACAAATTTTAATTGCGCCAGGGATTGCCTTTTCTACAGTAAATTATTCAAAAACTAATTTTCTACTGTCGCAAATTTTAATTGCGCCAGGGATTGCCTTTTATATAGTAAATTATTCAAAAAATAATTTTCAACTGTCACAAATTTTAATTGCGCCAGGGATTGCCTTTTCTATAGTAAATTATTCAAAAACTAATTTTATACTGTCGCAAATTTTAAATATCCCAGGGATTGCCTTTTATATAGTAAATTATTCAAAAAATAATTTTATACTGTCACAAATTTTATGTGCGCCAGGGATTGACTTTTCTATAGTAAATTATTCAAAAAATAATTTTCAACTGTCACAAATTTTATGTGCGCCAGGGATTGCCTTTTCTATAGTAAATTATTCAAAAACTAATTTTATACTGTCGCAAATTTTAAATATCCCAGGGATTGCCTTTTATATAGTAAATTATTCAAAAACTAATTTTATACTGTCACAAATTTTAATTACGCCAGGGATTGCCTTTTCTATAGTAAATTATTCAAAAAATAATTTTTTACTGTCGCAAATTTTATGTGCGCCAGGGATTGACTTTTCTATAGTAAATTATTCAAAAAATAATTTTCAACTGTCACAAATTTTAATTGCGCCAGGGATTGCCTTTTCTATAGTAAATTTTTCAAAAACTAATTTTATACTGTCGCAAATTTTAAATATCCCAGGGATTGCCTTTTCTACAGTAAATTATTCAAAAACTAATTTTCTACTGTCGCAAATTTTAATTGCGCCAGGGATTGCCTTTTCTACAGTAAATTATTCAAAAAATAATTTTATACTGTCGCAAATTTTAATTGCGCCAGGGATTGCCTTTTCTACAGTAAATTATTCAAAAAATAATTTTATACTGTCGCAAATTTTAATTGCGCCAGGGATTGCCTTTTCTACAGTAAATTATTCAAAAAATAATTTTATACTGTCACAAATTTTAATTGCGCCAGGGATTGCCTTTTCTACAGTAAATTATTCAAAAAATAATTTTATACTGTCACAAATTTTAATTGCGCCAGGGATTGCCTTTTATATAGTAAATTATTCAAAAAATAATTTTCAACTGTCACAAATTTTAATTGCGCCAGGGATTGCCTTTTCTATAGTAAATTATTCAAAAACTAATTTTATACTGTCGCAAATTTTAAATATCCCAGGGATTGCCTTTTATATAGTAAATTATTCAAAAAATAATTTTATACTGTCACAAATTTTATGTGCGCCAGGGATTGACTTTTCTATAGTAAATTATTCAAAAAATAATTTTCAACTGTCACAAATTTTATGTGCGCCAGGGATTGCCTTTTCTATAGTAAATTATTCAAAAACTAATTTTATACTGTCGCAAATTTTAAATATCCCAGGGATTGCCTTTTATATAGTAAATTATTCAAAAACTTATTTTATACTGTCACAAATTTTAATTACGCCAGGGATTGCCTTTTCTATAGTAAATTATTCAAAAAATAATTTTTTACTGTCGCAAATTTTAATTGCGCCAGGGATTGCCTTTTATATAGTAAATTATTCAAAAACTAATTTTATACTGTCGCAAATTTTATGTGCGCCAGGGATTGCCTTTTCTATAGTAAATTATTCAAAAACTAATTTTATACTGTCGCAAATTTTAATTGCGCCAGGGATTGCCTTTTCTATAGTAAATTATTCAAAAAATAATTTTCAACTGTCACAAATTTTAATTGCGCCAGGGATTGCCTTTTCTATAGTAAATTATTCAAAAACTAATTTTATACTGTCACAAATTTTAATTACGCCAGGGATTGCCTTTTCTATAGTAAATTATTCAAAAAATAATTTTTTACTGTCGCAAATTTTATGTGCGCCAGGGATTGACTTTTCTATAGTAAATTATTCAAAAAATAATTTTCAACTGTCACAAATTTTAATTGCGCCAGGGATTGCCTTTTCTATAGTAAATTTTTCAAAAACTAATTTTATACTGTCGCAAATTTTAAATATCCCAGGGATTGCCTTTTCTACAGTAAATTATTCAAAAACTAATTTTCTACTGTCGCAAATTTTAATTGCGCCAGGGATTGCCTTTTCTACAGTAAATTATTCAAAAAATAATTTTATACTGTCGCAAATTTTAATTGCGCCAGGGATTGCCTTTTCTACAGTAAATTATTCAAAAAATAATTTTATACTGTCGCAAATTTTAATTGCGCCAGGGATTGCCTTTTCTACAGTAAATTATTCAAAAAATAATTTTATACTGTCACAAATTTTAATTGCGCCAGGGATTGCCTTTTCTACAGTAAATTATTCAAAAAATAATTTTATACTGTCACAAATTTTAATTGCGCCAGGGATTGCCTTTTATATAGTAAATTATTCAAAAAATAATTTTCAACTGTCACAAATTTTAATTGCGCCAGGGATTGCCTTTTCTATAGTAAATTATTCAAAAACTAATTTTATACTGTCGCAAATTTTAAATATCCCAGGGATTGCCTTTTATATAGTAAATTATTCAAAAAATAATTTATACTGTCACAAATTTTATGTGCGCCAGGGATTGACTTTTCTATAGTAAATTATTCAAAAAATAATTTTCAACTGTCACAAATTTTATGTGCGCCAGGGATTGCCTTTTCTATAGTAAATTATTCAAAAACTAATTTTATACTGTCGCAAATTTTAAATATCCCAGGGATTGCCTTTTATATAGTAAATTATTCAAAAACTTATTTTATACTGTCACAAATTTTAATTACGCCAGGGATTGCCTTTTCTATAGTAAATTATTCAAAAAATAATTTTTTACTGTCGCAAATTTTAATTGCGCCAGGGATTGCCTTTTATATAGTAAATTATTCAAAAACTAATTTTATACTGTCGCAAATTTTATGTGCGCCAGGGATTGCCTTTTCTATAGTAAATTATTCAAAAACTAATTTTATACTGTCGCAAATTTTAATTGCGCCAGGGATTGCCTTTTCTATAGTAAATTATTCAAAAAATAATTTTCAACTGTCACAAATTTTAATTGCGCCAGGGATTGCCTTTTCTATAGTAAATTATTCAAAAACTAATTTTATACTGTCGCAAATTTTAAATATCCCAGGGATTGCCTTTTATATAGTAAATTATTCAAAAAATAATTTTATACTGTCACAAATTTTATGTGCGCCAGGGATTGACTTTTCTATAGTAAATTATTCAAAAACTAATTTTATACTGTCGCAAATTTTATGTGCGCCAGGGATTGCCTTTTCTATAGTAAATTATTCAAAAAATAATTTTCAACTGTCACAAATTTTAATTGCGCCAGGGATTGCCTTTTATATAGTAAATTATTCAAAAAATAATTTTCAACTGTCACAAATTTTAATTGCGCCAGGGATTGCCTTTTCTATAGTAAATTATTCAAAAACTAATTTTATACTGTCGCAAATTTTAAATATCCCAGGGATTGCCTTTTATATAGTAAATTATTCAAAAAATAATTTTTTACTGTCGCAAATTTTATGTGCGCCAGGGATTGACTTTTCTATAGTAAATTATTCAAAAAATAATTTTCAACTGTCACAAATTTTATGTGCGCCAGGGATTGCCTTTTCTATAGTAAATTATTCAAAAACTAATTTTATACTGTCGCAAATTTTAAATATCCCAGGGATTGCCTTTTATATAGTAAATTATTCAAAAACTAATTTTATACTGTCACAAATTTTAATTACGCCAGGGATTGCCTTTTCTATAGTAAATTATTCAAAAAATAATTTTTTACTGTCGCAAATTTTATGTGCGCCAGGGATTGACTTTTCTATAGTAAATTATTCAAAAAATAATTTTATACTGTCACAAATTTTAATTGCGCCAGGGATTGCCTTTTATATAGTAAATTATTCAAAAAATAATTTTCAACTGTCACAAATTTTAATTGCGCCAGGGATTGCCTTTTATATAGTAAATTATTCAAAAACTAATTTTCTACTGTCGCAAATTTTAATTGCGCCAGGGATTGCCTTTTCTATAGTAAATTATTCAAAAACTAATTTTATACTGTCGCAAATTTTAATTGCGCCAGGGATTGCCTTTTCTATAGTAAATTATTCAAAAAATAATTTTATACTGTCACAAATTTTAATTACGCCAGGGATTGCCTTTTCTATAGTAAATTTTTCAAAAACTAATTTTATACTGTCGCAAATTTTAATTGCGCCAGGGATTGCCTTTTCTATAGTAAATTATTCAAAAAATAATTTTATACTGTCGCAAATTTTATGTGCGCCAGGGATTGCCTTTTCTATAGTAAATTATTCAAAAACTAATTTTATACTGTCGCAAATTTTAATTGCGCCAGGGATTGCCTTTTCTATAGTAAATTATTCAAAAAATAATTTTCAACTGTCACAAATTTTAATTGCGCCAGGGATTGCCTTTTATATAGTAAATTATTCAAAAAATAATTTTCAACTGTCACAAATTTTAATTGCGCCAGGGATTGCCTTTTCTATAGTAAATTATTCAAAAACTAATTTTCTACTGTCGCAAATTTTAATTGCGCCAGGGATTGCCTTTTATATAGTAAATTATTCAAAAAATAATTTTATACTGTCACAAATTTTAATTGCGCCAGGGATTGCCTTTTCTATAGTAAATTATTCAAAAAATAATTTTATACTGTCACAAATTTTAATTACGCCAGGGATTGCCTTTTCTATAGTAAATTTTTCAAAAACTAATTTTATACTGTCGCAAATTTTAATTGCGCCAGGGATTGCCTTTTCTATAGTAAATTATTCAAAAAATAATTTTATACTGTCGCAAATTTTATGTGCGCCAGGGATTGCCTTTTCTATAGTAAATTATTCAAAAAATAATTTTATACTGTCGCAAATTTTATGTGCGCCAGGGATTGCCTTTTATATAGTAAATTTTTCAAAAACTAATTTTATACTGTCGCAAATTTTATGTGCGCCAGGGATTGCCTTTTATATAGTAAATTATTCAAAAACTAATTTTCTACTGTCGCAAATTTTAAATATCCCAGGGATTGCCTGTTCTATAGTAAATTATTCAAAAACTAATTTTCTACTGTCGCAAATTTTAATTACGCCAGGGATTGCCTTTTCTACAGTAAATTATTCAAAAACTAATTTTCTACTGTCGCAAATTTTAATTACGCCAGGGATTGCCTTTTATATAGTAAATTTTTCAAAAACTAATTTTATACTGTCGCAAATTTTAATTGCGCCAGGGATTGCCTTTTCTATAGTAAATTTTTCAAAAACTAATTTTATACTGTCACAAATTTTAAATATCCCAGGGATTGCCTTTTCTATAGTAAATTTTTCAAAAACTAATTTTATACTGTCACAAATTTTAATTGCGCCAGGGATTGCCTTTTCTATAGTAAATTATTCAAAAAATAATTTTATACTGTCACAAATTTTAATTGCGCCAGGGATTGCCTTTTCTATAGTAAATTATTCAAAAAATAATTTTATACTGTCACAAATTTTAATTACGCCAGGGATTGCCTTTTCTATAGTAAATTTTTCAAAATCTAATTCTATACTGTCACAAATTTTAATTGCGCCAGGGATTGCCTTTTATATAGTAAATTATTCAAAAACTAATTTTATACTGTCGCAAATTTTAATTGCGCCAGGGATTGCCTTTTCTATAGTAAATTATTCAAAAAATAATTTTATACTGTCGCAAATTTTATGTGCGCCAGGGATTGTCTTTTCTATAGTAAATTATTCAAAAAATAATTTTATACTGTCACAAATTTTAATTGCGCCAGGGATTGCCTTTTCTATAGTAAATTATTCAAAAAATAATTTTATACTGTCACAAATTTTAATTACGCCAGGGATTGCCTTTTCTATAGTAAATTTTTCAAAAACTAATTTTATACTGTCGCAAATTTTAATTGCGCCAGGGATTGCCTTTTCTATAGTAAATTATTCAAAAAATAATTTTATACTGTCGCAAATTTTATGTGCGCCAGGGATTGCCTTTTCTATAGTAAATTATTCAAAAAATAATTTTATACTGTCGCAAATTTTATGTGCGCCAGGGATTGCCTTTTATATAGTAAATTTTTCAAAAACTAATTTTCTACTGTCGCAAATTTTAAATATCCCAGGGATTGCCTTTTCTACAGTAAATTATTCAAAAACTAATTTTATACTGTCACAAATTTTAATTGCGCCAGGGATTGCCTTTTCTATAGTAAATTATTCAAAAACTAATTTTCTACTGTCGCAAATTTTAATTACGCCAGGGATTGCCTTTTCTATAGTAAATTATTCAAAAAATAATTTTATACTGTCACAAATTTTAATTGCGCCAGGGATTGCCTTTTCTATAGTAAATTATTCAAAAAATAATTTTATACTGTCACAAATTTTAATTACGCCAGGGATTGCCTTTTCTATAGTAAATTTTTCAAAAACTAATTTTATACTGTCACAAATTTTAATTACGCCAGGGATTGCCTTTTCTATAGTAAATTATTCAAAAACTAATTTTATACTGTCGCAAATTTTAAATATCCCAGGGATTGCCTTTTCTATAGTAAATTATTCAAAAAATAATTTTCTACTGTCGCAAATTTTAATTACGCCAGGGATTGCCTTTTATATAGTAAATTTTTCAAAAACTAATTTTATACTGTCGCAAATTTTATGTGCGCCAGGGATTGCCTTTTATAAAAATAAAATTTGCGACAGTATAAAATTATTTTTTGAATAATTTACTATAGAAAAGGCAATCCCTGGCGTAATTAAAATTTGTGACAGTATAAAATTATTTTTTGAATAATTTACTATATAAAAGGCAATCCCTGGCGTAATTAAAATTTGTGACAGTATAAAATTAGTTTTTGAAAAATTTACTATAGAAAAGGCAATCCCTGGCGCAATTAAAATTTGTGACAGTATAAAATTATTTTTTGAATAATTTACTATATAAAAGGCAATCCCTGGCGCAATTAAAATTTGCGACAGTAGAAAATTAGTTTTTGAAAAATTTACTATAGAAAAGGCAATCCCTGGCGCAATTAAAATTTGTGACAGTATAAAATTATTTTTTGAATAATTTACTGTAGAAAAGGCAATCCCTGGCGTAATTAAAATTTGCGACAGTATAAAATTATTTTTTGAATAATTTACTATAGAAAAGGCAATCCCTGGCGCAATTAAAATTTGCGACAGTATAAAATTAGTTTTTGAAAAATTTACTATAGAAAAGGCAATCCCTGGCGTAATTAAAATTTGTGACAGTATAAAATTAGTTTTTGAAAAATTTACTATAGAAAAGGCAATCCCTGGCGCAATTAAAATTTGTGACAGTATAAAATTAGTTTTTGAAAAATTTACTATATAAAAGGCAATCCCTGGCGCAATTAAAATTTGTGACAGTATAAAATTAGTTTTTGAAAAATTTACTATAGAAAAGGCAATCCCTGGGATATTTAAAATTTGCGACAGTATAAAATTATTTTTTGAATAATTTACTATAGAAAAGGCAATCCCTGGCGCACATAAAATTTGTGACAGTTGAAAATTATTTTTTGAATAATTTACTATAGAAAAGGCAATCCCTGGGATATTTAAAATTTGCGACAGTAGAAAATTAGTTTTTGAATAATTTACTATAGAAAAGGCAATCCCTGGCGCAATTAAAATTTGCGACAGTATAAAATTATTTTTTGAATAATTTACTATAGAAAAGGCAATCCCTGGCGCACATAAAATTTGCGACAGTATAAAATTATTTTTTGAATAATTTACTATAGAAAAGGCAATCCCTGGCGCAATTAAAATTTGCGACAGTAGAAAATTATTTTTTGAATAATTTACTATAGAAAAGGCAATCCCTGGCGCACATAAAATTTGCGACAGTATAAAATTATTTTTTGAATAATTTACTATAGAAAAGGCAATCCCTGGCGCAATTAAAATTTGCGACAGTAGAAAATTAGTTTTTGAAAAATTTACTATAGAAAAGGCAATCCCTGGCGCAATTAAAATTTGTGACAGTATAAAATTATTTTTTGAATAATTTACTGTAGAAAAGGCAATCCCTGGCGTAATTAAAATTTGCGACAGTATAAAATTATTTTTTGAATAATTTACTATATAAAAGGCAATCCCTGGCGCAATTAAAATTTGCGACAGTAGAAAATTATTTTTTGAATAATTTACTATAGAAAAGGCAATCCCTGGCGCAATTAAAATTTGCGACAGTATAAAATTAGTTTTTGAAAAATTTACTATATAAAAGGCAATCCCTGGCGCAATTAAAATTTGTGACAGTAGAAAATTATTTTTTGAATAATTTACTATAGAAAAGGCAATCCCTGGCGCAATTAAAATTTGTGACAGTATAAAATTAGTTTTTGAAAAATTTACTATATAAAAGGCAATCCCTGGCGCAATTAAAATTTGTGACAGTATAAAATTATTTTTTGAATAATTTACTGTAGAAAAGGCAATCCCTGGCGTAATTAAAATTTGCGACAGTATAAAATTATTTTTTGAATAATTTACTATATAAAAGGCAATCCCTGGCGCAATTAAAATTTGCGACAGTAGAAAATTATTTTTTGAATAATTTACTATAGAAAAGGCAATCCCTGGCGCACATAAAATTTGCGACAGTATAAAATTATTTTTTGAATAATTTACTATAGAAAAGGCAATCCCTGGCGTAATTAAAATTTGTGACAGTATAAAATTAGTTTTTGAATAATTTACTATAGAAAAGGCAATCCCTGGCGCACATAAAATTTGCGACAGTAGAAAATTATTTTTTGAATAATTTACTATAGAAAAGGCAATCCCTGGGATATTTAAAATTTGCGACAGTATAAAATTATTTTTTGAATAATTTACTATAGAAAAGGCAATCCCTGGCGCAATTAAAATTTGTGACAGTAGAAAATTATTTTTTGAATAATTTACTATAGAAAAGGCAATCCCTGGCGCACATAAAATTTGCGACAGTAAAAAATTATTTTTTGAATAATTTACTGTAGAAAAGGCAATCCCTGGGATATTTAAAATTTGCGACAGTAGAAAATTATTTTTTGAATAATTTACTATAGAAAAGGCAATCCCTGGCGCAATTAAAATTTGTGACAGTAAAAAATTATTTTTTGAATAATTTACTGTAGAAAAGGCAATCCCTGGGATATTTAAAATTTGCGACAGTATAAAATTCTTTTTTGAATAATTTACTATAGAAAAGGCAATCCCTGGCGTAATTAAAATTTGCGACAGTAGAAAATTATTTTTTGAATAATTTACTATAGAAAAGGCAATCCCTGGCGTAATTAAAATTTGCGACAGTAGAAAATTATTTTTTGAATAATTTACTGTAGAAAAGGCAATCCCTGGCGCACATAAAATTTGCGACAGTAAAAAATTATTTTTTGAATAATTTACTATAGAAAAGGCAATCCCTGGCGTAATTAAAATTTGCGACAGTATAAAATTAGTTTTTGAATAATTTACTATATAAAAGGCAATCCCTGGCGCAATTAAAATTTGTGACAGTATAAAATTAGTTTTTGAATAATTTACTATAGAAAAGGCAATCCCTGGCGCACATAAAATTTGCGACAGTATAAAATTATTTTTTGAATAATTTACTGTAGAAAAGGCAATCCCTGGCGCACATAAAATTTGCGACAGTATAAAATTATTTTTTGAATAATTTACTATAGAAAAGGCAATCCCTGGCGCAATTAAAATTTGCGACAGTATAAAATTATTTTTTGAATAATTTACTATAGAAAAGGCAATCCCTGGCGTAATTAAAATTTGCGACAGTATAAAATTATTTTTTGAATAATTTACTGTAGAAAAGGCAATCCCTGGGATATTTAAAATTTGCGACAGTATAAAATTAGTTTTTGAAAAATTTACTATAGAAAAGGCAATCCCTGGGATATTTAAAATTTGCGACAGTATAAAATTATTTTTTGAATAATTTACTATAGAAAAGGCAATCCCTGGGATATTTAAAATTTGCGACAGTATAAAATTATTTTTTGAATAATTTACTGTAGAAAAGGCAATCCCTGGGATATTTAAAATTTGCGACAGTAAAAAATTATTTTTTGAATAATTTACTGTAGAAAAGGCAATCCCTGGGATATTTAAAATTTGCGACAGTATAAAATTAGTTTTTGAAAAATTTACTATAGAAAAGGCAATCCCTGGCGTAATTAAAATTTGCGACAGTATAAAATTATTTTTTGAATAATTTACTGTAGAAAAGGCAATCCCTGGGATATTTAATATTTGCGACAGTATAAAATTAGTTTTTGAAAAATTTACTATAGAAAAGGCAATCCCTGGGATATTTAAAATTTGCGACAGTATAAAATTATTTTTTGAATAATTTACTATAGAAAAGGCAATCCCTGGGATATTTAAAATTTGCGACAGTAGAAAATTATTTTTTGAATAATTTACTATAGAAAAGGCAATCCCTGGCGCAATTAAAATTTGTGACAGTATAAAATTAGTTTTTGAATAATTTACTGTAGAAAAGGCAATCCCTGGGATATTTAAAATTTGCGACAGTATAAAATTATTTTTTGAATAATTTACTATAGAAAAGGCAATCCCTGGCGCACATAAAATTTGCGACAGTAGAAAATTATTTTTTGAATAATTTACTGTAGAAAAGGCAATCCCTGGGATATTTAAAATTTGCGACAGTAGAAAATTAGTTTTTGAAAAATTTACTATAGAAAAGGCAATCCCTGGCGTAATTAAAATTTGTGACAGTATAAAATTAGTTTTTGAATAATTTACTGTAGAAAAGGCAATCCCTGGGATATTTAAAATTTGCGACAGTATAAAATTATTTTTTGAATAATTTACTGTAGAAAAGGCAATCCCTGGCGCACATAAAATTTGCGACAGTATAAAATTATTTTTTGAATAATTTACTGTAGAAAAGGCAATCCCTGGGATATTTAAAATTTGTGACAGTTGAAAATTAGTTTTTGAATAATTTACTGTAGAAAAGGCAATCCCTGGGATATTTAAAATTTGCGACAGTAGAAAATTAGTTTTTGAATAATTTACTGTAGAAAAGGCAATCCCTGGCGCAATTAAAATTTGTGACAGTAGAAAATTAGTTTTTGAATAATTTACTATATAAAAGGCAATCCCTGGCGCACATAAAATTTGCGACAGTATAAAATTATTTTTTGAATAATTTACTGTAGAAAAGGCAATCCCTGGGATATTTAAAATTTGCGACAGTATAAAATTAGTTTTTGAAAAATTTACTATAGAAAAGGCAATCCCTGGCGTAATTAAAATTTGCGACAGTATAAAATTATTTTTTGAATAATTTACTGTAGAAAAGGCAATCCCTGGCGCAATTAAAATTTGCGACAGTAGAAAATTATTTTTTGAATAATTTACTGTAGAAAAGGCAATCCCTGGGATATTTAAAATTTGCGACAGTAAAAAATTATTTTTTGAATAATTTACTGTAGAAAAGGCAATCCCTGGGATATTTAAAATTTGCGACAGTATAAAATTAGTTTTTGAAAAATTTACTATAGAAAAGGCAATCCCTGGCGTAATTAAAATTTGCGACAGTATAAAATTATTTTTTGAATAATTTACTGTAGAAAAGGCAATCCCTGGCGCAATTAAAATTTGCGACAGTAGAAAATTATTTTTTGAAAAATTTACTATAGAAAAGGCAATCCCTGGGATATTTAAAATTTGCGACAGTATAAAATTATTTTTTGAATAATTTACTGTAGAAAAGGCAATCCCTGGCGCAATTAAAATTTGCGACAGCAGAAAATTATTTTTTGAATAATTTACTGTAGAAAAGGCAATCCCTGGGATATTTAAAATTTGCGACAGTAAAAAATTATTTTTTGAATAATTTACTGTAGAAAAGGCAATCCCTGGGATATTTAAAATTTGCGACAGTATAAAATTAGTTTTTGAAAAATTTACTATAGAAAAGGCAATCCCTGGCGTAATTAAAATTTGCGACAGTATAAAATTATTTTTTGAATAATTTACTGTAGAAAAGGCAATCCCTGGGATATTTAAAATTTGCGACAGTAGAAAATTAGTTTTTGAATAATTTACTATAGAAAAGGCAATACCTGGCGCAATTAAAATTTGTGACAGTATAAAATTAGTTTTTGAATAATTTACTATAGAAAAGGCAATCCCTGGCGTAATTAAAATTTGCGACAGTATAAAATTATTTTTTGAATAATTTACTGTAGAAAAGGCAATCCCTGGGATATTTAAAATTTGCGACAGTATAAAATTAGTTTTTGAAAAATTTACTATAGAAAAGGCAATCCCTGGGATATTTAAAATTTGCGACAGTATAAAATTATTTTTTGAATAATTTACTATAGAAAAGGCAATCCCTGGGATATTTAAAATTTGTGACAGTATAAAATTAGTTTTTGAATAATTTACTATAGAAAAGGCAATCCCTGGCGCAATTAAAATTTGTGACAGTATAAAATTAGTTTTTGAATAATTTACTGTAGAAAAGGCAATCCCTGGGATATTTAAAATTTGCGACAGTAGAAAATTATTTTTTGAATAATTTACTATAGAAAAGGCAATCCCTGGGATATTTAAAATTTGCGACAGTATAAAATTAGTTTTTGAATAATTTACTATAGAAAAGGCAATCCCTGGGATATTTAAAATTTGCGACAGTAGAAAATTATTTTTTGAATAATTTACTATAGAAAAGGCAATCCCTGGGATATTTAAAATTTGCGACAGTATAAAATTAGTTTTTGAATAATTTACTATAGAAAAGGCAATCCCTGGGATATTTAAAATTTGCGACAGTATAAAATTAGTTTTTGAAAAATTTACTATAGAAAAGGCAATCCCTGGCGTAATTAAAATTTGCGACAGTATAAAATTATTTTTTGAATAATTTACTGTAGAAAAGGCAATCCCTGGCGCAATTAAAATTTGCGACAGTAGAAAATTAGTTTTTGAAAAATTTACTATAGAAAAGGCAATCCCTGGCGTAATTAAAATTTGCGACAGTATAAAATTAGTTTTTGAATAATTTACTATAGAAAAGGCAATCCCTGGCGCACATAAAATTTGCGACAGTATAAAATTAGTTTTTGAATAATTTACTATATAAAAGGCAATCCCTGGCGCAATTAAAATTTGCGACAGTAGAAAATTATTTTTTGAATAATTTACTATATAAAAGTCAATCCCTGGCGCAATTAAAATTATGTGACAGTTGAAAATTATTTTTTGAATAATTTACTATAGAAAAGGCAATCCCTGGCGCACATAAAATTTGCGACAGTAAAAAATTATTTTTTGAAAAATTTACTATATAAAAGGCAATCCCTGGCGCACATAAAATTTGTGACAGTTGAAAATTATTTTTTGAATAATTTACTATATAAAAGGCAATCCCTGGCGCACATAAAATTTGCGACAGTATAAAATTATTTTTTGAATAATTTACTGTAGAAAAGGCAATCCCTGGCGCACATAAAATTTGCGACAGTATAAAATTATTTTTTGAATAATTTACTATAGAAAAGGCAATCCCTGGCGCAATTAAAATTTGCGACAGTATAAAATTAGTTTTTGAATAATTTACTATAGAAAAGTCAATCCCTGGCGCAATTAAAATTTGCGACAGTATAAAATTAGTTTTTGAATAATTTACTATAGAAAAGGCAATCCCTGGCGCACATAAAATTTGCGACAGTATAAAATTATTTTTTGAATAATTTACTGTAGAAAAGGCAATCCCTGGGATATTTAAAATTTGCGACAGTATAAAATTATTTTTTGAAAAATTTACTATATAAAAGGCAATCCCTGGCGCAGTTAAAATTTGTGACAGTATAAAATTAGTTTTTGAATAATTTACTGTAGAAAAGGCAATCCCTGGCGCACATAAAATTTGCGACAGTATAAAATTATTTTTTGAAAAATTTACTATATAAAAAGGCAATCCCTGGCGCAATTAAAATTTGTGACAGTTGAAAATTAGTTTTTGAATAATTTACTATAGAAAAGGCAATCCCTGGCGCACATAAAATTTGCGACAGTATAAAATTATTTTTTTGAATAATTTACTGTAGAAAAGGCAATCCCTGGGATATTTAAAATTTGCGACAGTATAAAATTATTTTTTGAATAATTTACTATAGAAAAGGCAATCCTGGCGTAATTAAAATTTGCGACAGTAGAAAATTATTTTTTGAATAATTTACTATAGAAAAGGCAATCCCTGGCGTAATTAAAATTTGCGACAGTAGAAAATTATTTTTTGAAAAATTTACTGTAGAAAAGGCAATCCCTGGCGCACATAAAATTTGCGACAGTAAAAAATTATTTTTTGAATAATTTACTATAGAAAAGGCAATCCCTGGCGTAATTAAAATTTGCGACAGTATAAAATTATTTTTTGAATAATTTACTATAGAAAAGGCAATCCCTGGCGTAATTAAAATTTGCGACAGTAAAAAATTATTTTTTGAAAAATTTACTATATAAAAGGCAATCCCTGGCGCACATAAAATTTGTGACAGTTGAAAATTATTTTTTGAATAATTTACTATAGAAAAGGCAATCCCTGGCGCACATAAAATTTGCGACAGTATAAAATTAGTTTTTGAATAATTTACTATAGAAAAGGCAATCCCTGGCGCAATTAAAATTTGTGACAGTATAAAATTAGTTTTTGAATAATTTACTATAGAAAAGGCAATCCCTGGGATATTTAAAATTTGCGACAGTATAAAATTATTTTTTGAATAATTTACTGTAGAAAAGGCAATCCCTGGCGCAATTAAAATTTGTGACAGTATAAAATTAGTTTTTGAATAATTTACTATAGAAAAGGCAATCCCTGGGATATTTAAAATTTGCGACAGTAAAAAATTATTTTTTGAATAATTTACTATAGAAAAGGCAATCCCTGGCGTAATTAAAATTTGTGACAGTATAAAATTATTTTTTGAATAATTTACTATAGAAAAGGCAATCCCTGGCGCACATAAAATTTGTGACAGTTGAAAATTATTTTTTGAATAATTTACTATAGAAATGGCAATCCCTGGGATATTTAAAATTTGCGACAGTAGAAAATTATTTTTTGAATAATTTACTATAGAAAAGTCAATCCCTGGCGCAATTAAAATTTGCGACAGTATAAAATTATTTTTTGAATAATTTACTATAGAAAAGGCAATCCCTGCGTAATTAAAATTTGCGACAGTATAAAATTATTTTTTGAATAATTTACTATAGAAAAGTCAATCCCTGGCGCACATAAAATTTGCGACAGTTGAAAATTATTTTTTGAATAATTTACTGTAGAAAAGGCAATCCCTGGGATATTTAAAATTTGCGACAGTATAAAATTATTTTTTGAATAATTTACTGTAGAAAAGGCAATCCCTGGGATATTTAAAATTTGCGACAGTAGAAAATTATTTTTTGAATAATTTACTGTAGAAAAGGCAATCCCTGGATATTTAAAATTTGCGACAGTATAAAATTATTTTTTGAATAATTTACTGTAGAAAAGGCAATCCCTGGGATATTTAAAATTTGCGACAGTAGAAAATTATTTTTTGAATAATTTACTATAGAAAAGGCAATCCCTGGCGCAATTAAAATTTGCGACAGTATAAAATTATTTTTTGAAAAATTTACTATAGAAAAGTCAATCCCTGGCGCAATTAAAATTTGCGACAGTAAAAAATTAGTTTTTTGAATAATTTACTATAGAAAAGGCAATCCCTGGCGTAATTAAAATTTGCGACAGTAGAAAATTATTTTTTGAATAATTTACTATAGAAAAGTCAATCCCTGCGCACATAAAATTTGCGACAGTAAAAAATTATTTTTTGAATAATTTACTATAGAAAAGGCAATCCCTGGCGCAATTAAAATTTGCGACA
Organism: Dioctria linearis; assembly: GCA_963930735.1. Classification (NCBI taxonomy): domain Eukaryota; kingdom Metazoa; phylum Arthropoda; class Insecta; order Diptera; family Asilidae; genus Dioctria; species Dioctria linearis. Next base: position 215,302 of record CAWVNZ010000867.1, on the reverse strand, counting down.
GTAAAAAATTATTTTTTGAATAATTTACTATAGAAAAGGCAACCCCTGGGATATTTAAAATTTGCGACAGTAGAAAATTATTTTTTGAATAATTTACTATAGAAAGGCAATCCCTGGCGCACATAAAATTTGCGACAGTATAAAATTAGTTTTTGAATAATTTACTATAGAAAAGGCAATCCCTGGGATATTTAAAATTTGCGACAGTAAAAAATTATTTTTTGAATAATTTACTATAGAAAAGTCAATCCCTGGCGCACATAAAATTTGCGACAGTATAAAATTATTTTTTGAAAAATTTACTATAGAAAAGGCAATCCCTGGGATATTTAAAATTTGCGACAGTATAAAATTATTTTTTGAATAATTTACTATAGAAAAGTCAATCCCTGGCGCACATAAAATTTGCGACAGTATAAAATTATTTTTTGAATAATTTACTATAGAAAAGGCAATCCCTGGGATATTTAAAATTTGCGACAGTATAAAATTATTTTTTGAATAATTTACTATAGAAAAGGCAATCCCTGGCGCACATAAAATTTGCGACAGTATAAAATTAGTTTTTGAATAATTTACTATAGAAAAGGCAATCCCTGGCGCAATTAAAATTTGTGACAGTAGAAATTAGTTTTTGAAAAATTTACTATAGAAAAGTCAATCCCTGGCGCAATTAAAATTTGTGACAGTATAAAATTATTTTTTGAATAATTTACTATAGAAAAGGCAATCCCTGGCGCACATAAAATTTGCGACAGTATAAAATTATTTTTTGAATAATTTACTATAGAAAAGGCAATCCCTGGGATATTTAAAATTTGCGACAGTAGAAAATTATTTTTTGAATAATTTACTATAGAAAAGTCAATCCCTGGCGCAATTAAAATTTGTGACAGTTGAAAATTATTTTTTTTGAATAATTTACTATAGAAAAGGCAATCCCTGGCGCACATAAAATTTGTGACAGTATAAAATTATTTTTTGAATAATTTACTATAGAAAAGGCAATCCCTGGCGCAATTAAAATTTGCGACAGTATAAAATTATTTTTTGAAAAATTTACTATAGAAAAGGCAATCCCTGGGATATTTAAAATTTGCGACAGTATAAAATTATTTTTTGAATAATTTACTATAGAAAAGGCAATCCCTGGGATATTTAAAATTTGCGACAGTATAAAATTATTTTTTTGAATAATTTACTATAGAAAAGTCAATCCCCTGGCGTAATTAAAATTTGTGACAGTATAAAATTAGTTTTTGAATAATTTACTGTAGAAAAGGCAATCCCTGGCGCACATAAAATTTGTGACAGTTGAAAATTATTTTTTGAATAATTTACTGTAGAAAAGGCAATCCCTGGGATATTTAAAATTTGCGACAGTAGAAAATTATTTTTTGAATAATTTACTATAGAAAAGGCAATCCCTGGCGCAATTAAAATTTGTGACAGTATAAAATTAGTTTTTGAAAAATTTACTATAGAAAAGGCAATCCCTGGGATATTTAAAATTTGCGACAGTATAAAATTATTTTTTGAATAATTTACTATAGAAAAGGCAATCCCTGGGATATTTAAAATTTGCGACAGTATAAAATTATTTTTTGAATAATTTACTATAGAAAAGGCAATCCCTGGCGCACATAAAATTTGCGACAGTATAAAATTATTTTTTGAATAATTTACTATAGAAAAGGCAATCCCTGGCGCAATTAAAATTTGTGACAGTATAAAATTAGTTTTTGAATAATTTACTGTAGAAAAGGCAATCCCTGGGATATTTAAAATTTGCGACAGTTGAAAATTATTTTTTGAATAATTTACTATAGAAAAGGCAATCCCTGGCGTAATTAAAATTTGTGACAGTATAAAATTATTTTTTGAATAATTTACTATAGAAAAGGCAATCCCTGGCGCACATAAAATTTGTGACAGTTGAAAATTATTTTTTGAATAATTTACTATAGAAAAGGCAATCCCTGGCGCACATAAAATTTGTGACAGTTGAAAATTATTTTTGAATAATTTACTATAGAAAAGGCAATCCCTGGGATATTTAAAATTTGCGACAGTATAAAATTATTTTTTTGAATAATTTACTATATAAAAGGCAACCTGGCGTAATTAAAATTTGCGACAGTATAAAATTAGTTTTTGAATAATTTACTGTAGAAAAGGCAATCCCTGGGATATTTAAAATTTGCGACAGTATAAAATTATTTTTTGAATAATTTACTGTAGAAAAGGCAATCCCTGGCGCAATTAAAATTTGCGACAGTATAAAAATTAGTTTTTGAAAAATTTACTATAGAAAAGGCAATCCCTGGGATATTTAAAATTTGCGACAGTATAAAAATTATTTTTTGAATAATTTACTATAGAAAAGGCAATCCCTGGCGCACATAAAATTTGCGACAGTATAAAATTATTTTTTGAATAATTTACTATAGAAAAGGCAATCCCTGGGATATTTAAAATTTGCGACAGTATAAAAATTATTTTTTGAATAATTTACTATAGAAAAGGCAATCCCTGGCGTAATTAAAATTTGTGACAGTTGAAAATTATTTTTTGAATAATTTACTGTAGAAAAGGCAATCCCTGGCGCACATAAAATTTGCGACAGTAAAAAATTATTTTTTGAATAATTTACTATAGAAAAGGCAATCCCTGGCGCACATAAAATTTGTGACAGTAGAAAATTATTTTTTGAATAATTTACTATAGAAAAGGCAATCCCTGGGATATTTAAAATTTGCGACAGTATAAAATTAGTTTTTGAATAATTTACTATATAAAAGGCAATCCCTGGCGCACATAAAATTTGCGACAGTATAAAATTAGTTTTTGAATAATTTACTGTAGAAAAGGCAATCCCTGGCGTAATTAAAATTTGTGACAGTTGAAAATTATTTTTTGAAAAATTTACTATAGAAAAGGCAATCCCTGGCGCAATTAAAATTTGTGACAGTATAAAATTAGTTTTTGAAAAATTTACTATAGAAAAGGCAATCCCTGGGATATTTAAAATTTGCGACAGTATAAAATTATTTTTTGAATAATTTACTATAGAAAAGGCAATCCCTGGCGCACATAAAATTTGCGACAGTATAAAATTATTTTCTGAATAATTTACTATAGAAAAGGCAATCCCTGGGATATTTAAAATTTGTGACAGTTGAAAATTATTTTTTGAATAATTTACTATAGAAAAGGCAATCCCTGGCGCACATAAAATTTGCGACAGTATAAAATTAGTTTTTGAAAAATTTACTGTAGAAAAGGCAATCCCTGGCGCAATTAAAATTTGCGACAGTAGAAAATTAGTTTTTGAATAATTTACTGTAGAAAAGGCAATCCCTGGCGCACATAAAATTTGCGACAGTATAAAATTAGTTTTTGAAAAATTTACTATAGAAAAGGCAATCCCTGGGATATTTAAAATTTGCGACAGTATAAAATTATTTTTTGAATAATTTACTATAGAAAAGTCAATCCCTGGCGCACATAAAATTTGCGACAGTAGAAAATTATTTTTTGAATAATTTACTATAGAAAAGTCAATCCCTGGCGCAATTAAAATTTGCGACAGTATAAAATTATTTTTTGAATAATTTACTGTAGAAAAGGCAATCCCTGGGATATTTAAAATTTGCGACAGTATAAAATTATTTTTTGAATAATTTACTATAGAAAAGTCAATCCCTGGCGCAATTAAAATTTGCGACAGTATAAAATTATTTTTTGAATAATTTACTATAGAAAAGGCAATCCCTGGGATATTTAAAATTTGCGACAGTATAAAATTATTTTTTGAATAATTTACTATAGAAAAGTCAATCCCTGGCGCACATAAAATTTGCGACAGTAGAAAATTATTTTTTGAATAATTTACTGTAGAAAAGTCAATCCCTGGCGCAATTAAAATTTGCGACAGTAGAAAATTATTTTTTGAATAATTTACTATAGAAAAGGCAATCCCTGGCGCACATAAAATTTGCGACAGTATAAAATTATTTTTTGAATAATTTACTATAGAAAAGTCAATCCCTGGCGCAATTAAAATTTGCGACAGTATAAAATTATTTTTTGAATAATTTACTATAGAAAAGTCAATCCCTGGGATATTTAAAATTTGCGACAGTAGAAAATTAGTTTTTGAATAATTTACTATAGAAAAGTCAATCCCTGGCGCAATTAAAATTTGCGACAGTATAAAATTATTTTTTGAATAATTTACTATAGAAAAGTCAATCCCTGGCGCACATAAAATTTGCGACAGTATAAAATTAGTTTTTGAATAATTTACTGTAGAAAAGGCAATCCCTGGCGCACATAAAATTTGCGACAGTATAAAATTAGTTTTTGAAAAATTTACTATAGAAAAGGCAATCCCTGGCGCAATTAAAATTTGCGACAGTAAAAAATTAGTTTTTGAATAATTTACTGTAGAAAAGGCAATCCCTGGCGCACATAAAATTTGCGACAGTATAAAATTATTTTTTGAATAATTTACTATAGAAAAGGCAATCCCTGGCGCACATAAAATTTGCGACAGTTGAAAATTATTTTTTGAATAATTTACTATAGAAAAGGCAATCCCTGGCGCAATTAAAATTTGCGACAGTAGAAAATTATTTTTTGAATAATTTACTATAGAAAAGGCAATCCCTGGGATATTTAAAATTTGCGACAGTATAAAATTATTTTTTGAATAATTTACTATAGAAAAGGCAATCCCTGGCGCAATTAAAATTTGCGACAGTAAAAAATTATTTTTTGAATAATTTACTATAGAAAAGGCAATCCCTGGCGCAATTAAAATTTGCGACAGTAAAAAATTATTTTTTGAATAATTTACTATAGAAAAGGCAATCCCTGGGATATTTAAAATTTGTGACAGTATAAAATTAGTTTTTGAATAATTTACTATAGAAAAGTCAATCCCTGGCGCAATTAAAATTTGCGACAGTATAAAATTATTTTTTGAATAATTTACTATAGAAAAGTCAATCCCTGGCGCACATAAAATTTGCGACAGTATAAAATTATTTTTTGAATAATTTACTATAGAAAAGGCAATCCCTGGCGCAATTAAAATTTGTGACAGTAGAAAATTAGTTTTTGAAAAATTTACTATAGAAAAGGCAATCCCTGGGATATTTAAAATTTGCGACAGTATAAAATTAGTTTTTGAAAAATTTACTATAGAAAAGTCAATCCCTGGCGCACATAAAATTTGCGACAGTATAAAATTAGTTTTTGAAAAATTTACTATAGAAAAGGCAATCCCTGGGATATTTAAAATTTGTGACAGTATAAAATTAGTTTTTGAATAATTTACTATAGAAAAGGCAATCCCTGGCGCACATAAAATTTGCGACAGTATAAAATTATTTTTTGAATAATTTACTATAGAAAAGGCAATCCCTGGGATATTTAAAATTTGCGACAGTATAAAATTATTTTTTGAATAATTTACTATAGAAAAGGCAATCCCTGGGATATTTAAAATTTGCGACAGTATAAAATTATTTTTTGAATAATTTACTATAGAAAAGGCAATCCCTGGCGCACATAAAATTTGTGACAGTTGAAAATTATTTTTTGAATAATTTACTATAGAAAAGGCAATCCCTGGGATATTTAAAATTTGTGACAGTATAAAATTATTTTTTGAATAATTTACTATATAAAAGGCAATCCCTGGGATATTTAAAATTTGCGACAGTAGAAAATTATTTTTTGAATAATTTACTATAGAAAAGGCAATCCCTGGCGCAATTAAAATTTGCGACAGTAGAAAATTATTTTTTGAATAATTTACTATAGAAAAGTCAATCCCTGGCGCAATTAAAATTTGCGACAGTATAAAATTAGTTTTTGAATAATTTACTGTAGAAAAGGCAATCCCTGGCGCACATAAAATTTGTGACAGTTGAAAATTATTTTTTGAATAATTTACTGTAGAAAAGGCAATCCCTGGCGTAATTAAAATTTGCGACAGTAAAAAATTATTTTTTGAAAAATTTACTATAGAAAAGGCAATCCCTGGGATATTTAAAATTTGCGACAGTATAAAATTATTTTTTGAATAATTTACTATAGAAAAGGCAATCCCTGGCGCACATAAAATTTGCGACAGTATAAAATTATTTTTTGAATAATTTACTATAGAAAAGGCAATCCCTGGGATATTTAAAATTTGCGACAGTATAAAATTAATTTTTTGAAAAATTTACTATAGAAAAGGCAATCCCTGGGATATTTAAAATTTGCGACAGTATAAAATTATTTTTTGAATAATTTACTATAGAAAAGGCAATCCCTGGCGCAATTAAAATTTGCGACAGTAAAAAATTATTTTTTGAATAATTTACTATAGAAAAGGCAATCCCTGGGATATTTAAAATTTGTGACAGTATAAAATTATTTTTTGAATAATTTACTATAGAAAAGGCAATCCCTGGCGCAATTAAAATTTGCGACAGTATAAAATTAGTTTTTGAATAATTTACTATAGAAAAGGCAATCCCTGGCGTAATTAAAATTTGCGACAGTATAAAATTATTTTTTGAATAATTTACTATAGAAAAGGCAATCCCTGGGATATTTAAAATTTGCGACAGTATAAAATTATTTTTTGAATAATTTACTATAGAAAAGGCAATCCCTGGGATATTTAAAATTTGCGACAGTATAAAATTATTTTTTGAATAATTTACTATAGAAAAGGCAATCCCTGGCGCACATAAAATTTGCGACAGTATAAAATTATTTCTTGAATAATTTACTATAGAAAAGGCAATCCCTGGCGCAATTAAAATTTGCGACAGTATAAAATTAGTTTTTGAAAAATTTACTATAGAAAAGGCAATCCCTGGCGCACATAAAATTTGCGACAGTATAAAATTATTTTTTGAAAAATTTACTATAGAAAAGGCAATCCCTGGCGCATTTAAAATTTGCGACAGTAGAAAATTATTTTTTGAAAAATTTACTATAGAAAAGGCAATCCCTGGGATATTTAAAATTTGCGACAGTATAAAATTATTTTTTGAATAATTTACTATAGAAAAGGCAATCCCTGGCGCAATTAAAATTTGTGACAGTATAAAATTAGTTTTTGAATAATTTACTATAGAAAAGGCAATCCCTGGGATATTTAAAATTTGCGACAGTATAAAATTATTTTTTGAATAATTTACTATAGAAAAGGCAATCCCTGGCGCAATTAAAATTTGCGACAGTATAAAATTATTTTTTGAATAATTTACTATAGAAAAGTCAATCCCTGGCGCAATTAAAATTTGTGACAGTATAAAATTATTTTTTGAATAATTTACTATAGAAAAGGCAATCCCTGGCGCAATTAAAATTTGCGACAGTATAAAATTATTTTTTGAATAATTTACTATATAAAAGGCAATCCTGGCGTAATTAAAATTTGTGACAGTTGAAAATTATTTTTTGAATAATTTACTATAGAAAAGGCAATCCCTGGGATATTTAAAATTTGTGACAGTTGAAAATTAGTTTTTGAATAATTTACTGTAGAAAAGGCAATCCCTGGCGCACATAAAATTTGCGACAGTATAAAATTATTTTTGAATAATTTACTATAGAAAAGGCAATCCCTGGCGCAATTAAAATTGTGACAGTAGAAAATTATTTTTTGAAAAATTTACTATAGAAAAGGCAATCCTGGCGCACATAAAATTTGCGACAGTATAAAATTATTTTTTGAATAATTTACTATAGAAAAGGCAATCCCTGGCGTAATTAAAATTTGCGACAGTATAAAATTATTTTTTGAATAATTTACTATAGAAAAGGCAATCCCTGGCGCAATTAAAATTTGCGACAGTAATAAAATTTATTTTTTGAATAATTTACTATAGAAAAGGCAATCCCTGGCGTAATTAAAATTTGCGACAGTATAAAATTATTTTTTGAATAATTTACTATAGAAAAGGCAATCCCTGGCGCAATTAAAATTTGCGACAGTATAAAATTATTTTTTGAAAAATTTACTATAGAAAAGGCAATCCCTGGGATATTTAAAATTTGCGACAGTATAAAATTATTTTTGAATAATTTACTATAGAAAAGGCAATCCCTGGCGCAATTAAAATCTGCGACAGTAGAAAATTATTTTGTGAATAATTTACTATAGAAAAGGCAATCCTGGGATATTTAAAATTTGTGACAGTATAAAAATTAGTTTTTGAAATAATTTACTATAGAAAAGGCAATCCCTGGCGCAATTAAAATTTGCGACAGTATAAAATTATTTTTTGAATAATTTACTATAGAAAAGGCAATCCCTGGGATATTTAAAATTTGCGACAGTATAAAATTATTTTTTGAATAATTTACTATAGAAAAGGCAATCCCTGGGATATTTAAAATTTGTGACAGTATAAAATTAGTTTTTGAATAATTTACTATAGAAAAGGCAATCCCTGGCGCAATTAAAATTTGCGACAGTATAAAATTATTTTTTGAATAATTTACTATAGAAAAGGCAATCCCTGGCGTAATTAAAATTTGCGACAGTATAAAATTATTTTTTGAATAATTTACTATAGAAAAGGCAATCCCTGGCGCAATTAAAATTTGCGACAGTATAAAATTATTTTTGAATAATTTACTATAGAAAAGGCAATCCTGGCGTAATTAAAATTTGCGACAGTATAAAATTATTTTTGAATAATTTACTATAGAAAAGGCAATCCCTGGCGCAATTAAAATTTGCGACAGTATAAATTATTTTTTGAATAATTTACTATAGAAAAGGCAATCCCCTGGGATATTTAAAATTTGCGACAGTATAAAATTATTTTTTGAATAATTTACTATAGAAAAGGCAATCCCTGGCGCACATAAAATTTGCGACAGTATAAAATTAGTTTTTGAATAATTTACTAATAGAAAAGGCAATCCCTGGCGCAATTAAAATTTGTGACAGTAGAAAATTAGTTTTTGAAAAATTTACTATAGAAAAGTCAATCCCTGGCGCAATTAAAATTTGTGACAGTATAAAATTATTTTTTGAATAATTTACTATAGAAAAGGCAATCCCTGGCGCACATAAAATTTGCGACAGTATAAAATTATTTTTTGAATAATTTACTATAGAAAAGGCAATCCCTGGGATATTTAAAATTTGCGACAGTAGAAAATTATTTTTTGAATAATTTACTATAGAAAAGTCAATCCCTGGCGCAATTAAAATTTGTGACAGTTGAAAATTATTTTTTGAATAATTTACTATAGAAAAGGCAATCCCTGGCGCACATAAAATTTGTGACAGTATAAAATTATTTTTTGAATAATTTACTATAGAAAAGGCAATCCCTGGCGCAATTAAAATTTGCGACAGTATAAAATTATTTTTTGAAAAATTTACTATAGAAAAGGCAATCCCTGGGATATTTAAAATTTGCGACAGTATAAAATTATTTTTTGAATAATTTACTATAGAAAAGGCAATCCCTGGGATATTTAAAATTTGCGACAGTATAAAATTATTTTTTGAATAATTTACTATAGAAAAGTCAATCCCTGGCGTAATTAAAATTTGTGACAGTATAAAATTAGTTTTTGAATAATTTACTGTAGAAAAGGCAATCCCTGGCGCACATAAAATTTGTGACAGTTGAAAATTATTTTTTGAATAATTTACTGTAGAAAAGGCAATCCCTGGGATATTTAAAATTTGCGACAGTAGAAAATTATTTTTTGAATAATTTACTATAGAAAAGGCAATCCCTGGCGCAATTAAAATTTGTGACAGTATAAAATTAGTTTTGAAAAATTTACTATAGAAAAGGCAATCCCTGGGATATTTAAAATTTGCGACAGTATAAAATTATTTTTTGAATAATTTACTATAGAAAAGGCAATCCCTGGGATATTTAAAATTTGCGACAGTATAAAATTATTTTTTGAATAATTTACTATAGAAAAGGCAATCCCTGGCGCACATAAAATTTGCGACAGTATAAAATTATTTTTTGAATAATTTACTATAGAAAAGGCAATCCCTGGCGCAATTAAAATTTGTGACAGTATAAAATTAGTTTTTGAATAATTTACTGTAGAAAAGGCAATCCCTGGGATATTTAAAATTTGCGACAGTTGAAAATTATTTTTTGAATAATTTACTATAGAAAAGGCAATCCCTGGCGTAATTAAAATTTGTGACAGTATAAAATTATTTTTTGAATAATTTACTATAGAAAAGGCAATCCCTGGCGCACATAAAATTTGTGACAGTTGAAAATTATTTTTTGAATAATTTACTATAGAAAAGGCAATCCCTGGCGCACATAAAATTTGTGACAGTTGAAAATTATTTTTTGAATAATTTACTATAGAAAAGGCAATCCCTGGGATATTTAAAATTTGCGACAGTATAAAATTATTTTTTGAATAATTTACTATATAAAAGGCAATCCCTGGCGTAATTAAAATTTGCGACAGTATAAAATTAGTTTTTGAATAATTTACTGTAGAAAAGGCAATCCCTGGGATATTTAAAATTTGCGACAGTATAAAATTATTTTTTGAATAATTTACTGTAGAAAAGGCAATCCCTGGCGCAATTAAAATTTGCGACAGTATAAAATTAGTTTTTGAAAAATTTACTATAGAAAAGGCAATCCCTGGGATATTTAAAATTTGCGACAGTATAAAATTATTTTTTGAATAATTTACTATAGAAAAGGCAATCCCTGGCGCACATAAAATTTGCGACAGTATAAAATTATTTTTTGAATAATTTACTATAGAAAAGGCAATCCCTGGGATATTTAAAATTTGCGACAGTATAAAATTATTTTTTGAATAATTTACTATAGAAAAGGCAATCCCTGGCGTAATTAAAATTTGTGACAGTTGAAAATTATTTTTTGAATAATTTACTGTAGAAAAGGCAATCCCTGGCGCACATAAAATTTGCGACAGTAAAAAATTATTTTTTGAATAATTTACTATAGAAAAGGCAATCCCTGGCGCACATAAAATTTGTGACAGTAGAAAATTATTTTTTGAATAATTTACTATAGAAAAGGCAATCCCTGGGATATTTAAAATTTGCGACAGTATAAAATTAGTTTTTGAATAATTTACTATATAAAAGGCAATCCCTGGCGCACATAAAATTTGCGACAGTATAAAATTAGTTTTTGAATAATTTACTGTAGAAAAGGCAATCCCTGGCGTAATTAAAATTTGTGACAGTTGAAAATTATTTTTTGAAAAATTTACTATAGAAAAGGCAATCCCTGGCGCAATTAAAATTTGTGACAGTATAAAATTAGTTTTTGAAAAATTTACTATAGAAAAGGCAATCCCTGGGATATTTAAAATTTGCGACAGTATAAAATTATTTTTTGAATAATTTACTATAGAAAAGGCAATCCCTGGCGCACATAAAATTTGCGACAGTATAAAATTATTTTCTGAATAATTTACTATAGAAAAGGCAATCCCTGGGATATTTAAAATTTGTGACAGTTGAAAATTATTTTTTGAATAATTTACTATAGAAAAGGCAATCCCTGGCGCACATAAAATTTGCGACAGTATAAAATTAGTTTTTGAAAAATTTACTGTAGAAAAGGCAATCCCTGGCGCAATTAAAATTTGCGACAGTAGAAAATTAGTTTTTGAATAATTTACTGTAGAAAAGGCAATCCCTGGCGCACATAAAATTTGCGACAGTATAAAATTAGTTTTTGAAAAATTTACTATAGAAAAGGCAATCCCTGGGATATTTAAAATTTGCGACAGTATAAAATTATTTTTTGAATAATTTACTATAGAAAAGTCAATCCCTGGCGCACATAAAATTTGCGACAGTAGAAAATTATTTTTTGAATAATTTACTATAGAAAAGTCAATCCCTGGCGCAATTAAAATTTGCGACAGTATAAAATTATTTTTTGAATAATTTACTGTAGAAAAGGCAATCCCTGGGATATTTAAAATTTGCGACAGTATAAAATTATTTTTTGAATAATTTACTATAGAAAAGTCAATCCCTGGCGCAATTAAAATTTGCGACAGTATAAAATTATTTTTTGAATAATTTACTATAGAAAAGGAAATCCCTGGGATATTTAAAATTTGCGACAGTATAAAATTATTTTTTGAATAATTTACTATAGAAAAGTCAATCCCTGGCGCACATAAAATTTGCGACAGTAGAAAATTATTTTTTGAATAATTTACTGTAGAAAAGTCAATCCCTGGCGCAATTAAAATTTGCGACAGTAGAAAATTATTTTTTGAATAATTTACTATAGAAAAGGCAATCCCTGGCGCACATAAAATTTGCGACAGTATAAAATTATTTTTTGAATAATTTACTATAGAAAAGTCAATCCCTGGCGCAATTAAAATTTGCGACAGTATAAAATTATTTTTTGAATAATTTACTATAGAAAAGTCAATCCCTGGGATATTTAAAATTTGCGACAGTAGAAAATTAGTTTTTGAATAATTTACTATAGAAAAGTCAATCCCTGGCGCAATTAAAATTTGCGACAGTATAAAATTATTTTTTGAATAATTTACTATAGAAAAGTCAATCCCTGGCGCACATAAAATTTGCGACAGTATAAAATTAGTTTTTGAATAATTTACTGTAGAAAAGGCAATCCCTGGCGCACATAAAATTTGCGACAGTATAAAATTAGTTTTTGAAAAATTTACTATAGAAAAGGCAATCCCTGGCGCAATTAAAATTTGCGACAGTAAAAAATTAGTTTTTGAATAATTTACTGTAGAAAAGGCAATCCCTGGCGCACATAAAATTTGCGACAGTATAAAATTATTTTTTGAATAATTTACTATAGAAAAGGCAATCCCTGGCGCACATAAAATTTGCGACAGTTGAAAATTATTTTTTGAATAATTTACTATAGAAAAGGCAATCCCTGGCGCAATTAAAATTTGCGACAGTAGAAAATTATTTTTTGAATAATTTACTATAGAAAAGGCAATCCCTGGGATATTTAAAATTTGCGACAGTATAAAATTATTTTTTGAATAATTTACTATAGAAAAGGCAATCCCTGGCGCAATTAAAATTTGCGACAGTAAAAAATTATTTTTTGAATAATTTACTATAGAAAAGGCAATCCCTGGCGCAATTAAAATTTGCGACAGTAAAAAATTATTTTTTGAATAATTTACTATAGAAAAGGCAATCCCTGGGATATTTAAAATTTGTGACAGTATAAAATTAGTTTTTGAATAATTTACTATAGAAAAGTCAATCCCTGGCGCAATTAAAATTTGCGACAGTATAAAATTATTTTTTGAATAATTTACTATAGAAAAGTCAATCCCTGGCGCACATAAAATTTGCGACAGTATAAAATTATTTTTTGAATAATTTACTATAGAAAAGGCAATCCCTGGCGCAATTAAAATTTGTGACAGTAGAAAATTAGTTTTTGAAAAATTTACTATAGAAAAGGCAATCCCTGGGATATTTAAAATTTGCGACAGTATAAAATTAGTTTTTGAAAAATTTACTATAGAAAAGTCAATCCCTGGCGCACATAAAATTTGCGACAGTATAAAATTAGTTTTTGAAAAATTTACTATAGAAAAGGCAATCCCTGGGATATTTAAAATTTGTGACAGTATAAAATTAGTTTTTGAATAATTTACTATAGAAAAGGCAATCCCCTGGCGCACATAAAATTTGCGACAGTATAAAATTATTTTTTGAATAATTTACTATAGAAAAGGCAATCCCTGGGATATTTAAAATTTGCGACAGTATAAAATTATTTTTTGAATAATTTACTATAGAAAAGGCAATCCCTGGGATATTTAAAATTTGCGACAGTATAAAATTATTTTTTGAATAATTTACTATAGAAAAGGCAATCCCTGGCGCACATAAAATTTGTGACAGTTGAAAATTATTTTTTGAATAATTTACTATAGAAAAGGCAATCCCTGGGATATTTAAAATTTGTGACAGTATAAAATTATTTTTTGAATAATTTACTATATAAAAGGCAATCCCTGGGATATTTAAAATTTGCGACAGTAGAAAATTATTTTTTGAATAATTTACTATAGAAAAGGCAATCCCTGGCGCAATTAAAATTTGCGACAGTAGAAAATTATTTTTTGAATAATTTACTATAGAAAAGTCAATCCCTGGCGCAATTAAAATTTGCGACAGTATAAAATTAGTTTTTGAATAATTTACTGTAGAAAAGGCAATCCCTGGCGCACATAAAATTTGTGACAGTTGAAAATTATTTTTTGAATAATTTACTGTAGAAAAGGCAATCCCTGGCGTAATTAAAATTTGCGACAGTAAAAAATTATTTTTTGAAAAATTTACTATAGAAAAGGCAATCCCTGGGATATTTAAAATTTGCGACAGTATAAAATTATTTTTTGAATAATTTACTATAGAAAAGGCAATCCCTGGCGCACATAAAATTTGCGACAGTATAAAATTATTTTTTGAATAATTTACTATAGAAAAGGCAATCCCTGGGATATTTAAAATTTGCGACAGTATAAAATTAATTTTTTGAAAAATTTACTATAGAAAAGGCAATCCCTGGGATATTTAAAATTTGCGACAGTATAAAATTATTTTTTGAATAATTTACTATAGAAAAGGCAATCCCTGGCGCAATTAAAATTTGCGACAGTAAAAAATTATTTTTTGAATAATTTACTATAGAAAAGGCAATCCCTGGGATATTTAAAATTTGTGACAGTATAAAATTATTTTTTGAATAATTTACTATAGAAAAGGCAATCCCTGGCGCAATTAAAATTTGCGACAGTATAAAATTAGTTTTTGAATAATTTACTATAGAAAAGGCAATCCCTGGCGTAATTAAAATTTGCGACAGTATAAAATTATTTTTTGAATAATTTACTATAGAAAAGGCAATCCCTGGGATATTTAAAATTTGCGACAGTATAAAATTATTTTTTGAATAATTTACTATAGAAAAGGCAATCCCTGGGATATTTAAAATTTGCGACAGTATAAAATTATTTTTTGAATAATTTACTATAGAAAAGGCAATCCCTGGCGCACATAAAATTTGCGACAGTATAAAATTATTTCTTGAATAATTTACTATAGAAAAGGCAATCCCTGGCGCAATTAAAATTTGCGACAGTATAAAATTAGTTTTTGAAAAATTTACTATAGAAAAGGCAATCCCTGGCGCACATAAAATTTGCGACAGTATAAAATTATTTTTTGAAAAATTTACTATAGAAAAGGCAATCCCTGGCGCATTTAAAATTTGCGACAGTAGAAAATTATTTTTTGAAAAATTTACTATAGAAAAGGCAATCCCTGGGATATTTAAAATTTGCGACAGTATAAAATTATTTTTTGAATAATTTACTATAGAAAAGGCAATCCCTGGCGCAATTAAAATTTGTGACAGTATTAAATTAGTTTTTGAATAATTTACTATAGAAAAGGCAATCCCTGGGATATTTAAAATTTGCGACAGTATAAAATTATTTTTGAATAATTTACTATAGAAAAGGCAATCCCTGGCGCAATTAAAATTTGCGACAGTATAAAATTATTTTTTGAATAATTTACTATAGAAAAGTCAATCCCTGGCGCAATTAAAATTTGTGACAGTATAAAATTATTTTTTGAATAATTTACTATAGAAAAGGCAATCCCTGGCGCAATTAAAATTTGCGACAGTATAAAATTATTTTTTGAATAATTTACTATATAAAAGGCAATCCCTGGCGTAATTAAAATTTGTGACAGTTGAAAATTATTTTTTGAATAATTTACTATAGAAAAGGCAATCCCTGGGATATTTAAAATTTGTGACAGTTGAAAATTAGTTTTTGAATAATTTACTGTAGAAAAGGCAATCCCTGGCGCACATAAAATTTGCGACAGTATAAAATTATTTTTTGAATAATTTACTATAGAAAAGGCAATCCCTGGCGCAATTAAAATTTGTGACAGTAGAAAATTATTTTTTGAAAAATTTACTATAGAAAAGGCAATCCCTGGCGCACATAAAATTTGCGACAGTATAAAATTATTTTTTGAATAATTTACTATAGAAAAGGCAATCCCTGGCGTAATTAAAATTTGCGACAGTATAAAATTATTTTTTGAATAATTTACTATAGAAAAGGCAATCCCTGGCGCAATTAAAATTTGCGACAGTATAAAATTATTTTTTGAATAATTTACTATAGAAAAGGCAATCCCTGGCGTAATTAAAATTTGCGACAGTATAAAATTATTTTTTGAATAATTTACTATAGAAAAGGCAATCCCTGGCGCAATTAAAATTTGCGACAGTATAAAATTATTTTTTGAAAAATTTACTATAGAAAAGGCAATCCCTGGGATATTTAAAATTTGCGACAGTATAAAATTATTTTTTGAATAATTTACTATAGAAAAGGCAATCCCTGGCGCAATTAAAATCTGCGACAGTAGAAAATTATTTTTTGAATAATTTACTATAGAAAAGGCAATCCCTGGGATATTTAAAATTTGTGACAGTATAAAATTAGTTTTTGAATAATTTACTATAGAAAAGGCAATCCCTGGCGCAATTAAAATTTGCGACAGTATAAAATTATTTTTTGAATAATTTACTATAGAAAAGGCAATCCCTGGGATATTTAAAATTTGCGACAGTATAAAATTATTTTTTGAATAATTTACTATAGAAAAGGCAATCCCTGGGATATTTAAAATTTGTGACAGTATAAAATTAGTTTTTGAATAATTTACTATAGAAAAGGCAATCCCTGGCGCAATTAAAATTTGCGACAGTATAAAATTAGTTTTTGAAAAATTTACTATAGAAAAGGCAATCCCTGGCGCAATTAAAATTTGCGACAGTAGAAAATTATTTTTTGAATAATTTACTGTAGAAAAGGCAATCCCTGGCGCACATAAAATTTGTGACAGTTGAAAATTATTTTTTGAATAATTTACTATAGAAAAGGCAATCCCTGGCGCAATTAAAATTTGTGACAGTAGAAAATTATTTTTTGAAAAATTTACTATAGAAAAGGCAATCCCTGGCGCACATAAAATTTGCGACAGTATAAAATTATTTTTTGAATAATTTACTATAGAAAAGGCAATCCCTGGCGCAATTAAAATTTGTGACAGTAGAAAATTATTTTTTGAAAAATTTACTATAGAAAAGGCAATCCCTGGCGCACATAAAATTTGCGACAGTATAAAATTATTTTTTGAATAATTTACTATAGAAAAGGCAATCCCTGGCGTAATTAAAATTTGCGACAGTATAAAATTATTTTTTGAATAATTTACTATAGAAAAGGCAATCCCTGGCGCACATAAAATTTGTGACAGTAGAAAATTATTTTTTGAATAATTTACTATAGAAAAGGCAATCCCTGGCGCACATAAAATTTGCGACAGTAGAAAATTAGTTTTTGAAAAATTTACTATAGAAAAGGCAATCCCTGGGATATTTAAAATTTGTGACAGTAGAAAATTATTTTTTGAAAAATTTACTATAGAAAAGGCAATCCCTGGCGCACATAAAATTTGCGACAGTATAAAATTATTTTTTGAAAAATTTACTATAGAAAAGGCAATCCCTGGAGCAATTAAAATTTGCGACAGTATAAAATTATTTTTTGAAAAATTTACTATAGAAAAGGCAATCCCTGGGATATTTAAAATTTGCGACAGTATAAAATTATTTTTTGAATAATTTACTATAGAAAAGGCAATCCCTGGCGCAATTAAAATTTGTGACAGTATAAAATTAGTTTTTGAATAATTTACTATAGAAAAGGCAATCCCTGGGATATTTAAAATTTGCGACAGTATAAAATTATTTTTTGAATAATTTACTATAGAAAAGGCAATCCCTGGCGCAATTAAAATTTGCGACAGTATAAAGTTATTTTTTGAATAATTTACTATAGAAAAGGCAATCCCTGGCGCAATTAAAATTTGTGACAGTAGAAAATTAGTTTTTGAAAAATTTACTATAGAAAAGGCAATCCCTGGCGCACATAAAATTTGCGACAGTATAAAATTATTTTTTGAAAAATTTACTGTAGAAAAGGCAATCCCTGGCGCACATAAAATTTGCGACAGTAAAAAATTATTTTTTGAATAATTTACTATAGAAAAGGCAATCCCTGGCGCACATAAAATTTGTGACAGTAGAAAATTATTTTTTGAATAATTTACTATAGAAAAGGCAATCCCTGGCGCAATTAAAATTTGCGACAGTATAAAATTATTTTTTGAATAATTCACTGTAGAAAAGTCAATCCCTGGCGCAATTAAAATTTGCGACAGTAGAAAATTATTTTTTGAATAATTTACTGTAGAAAAGGCAATCCCTGGGATATTTAAAATTTGTGACAGTATAAAATTAGTTTTTGAATAATTTACTATAGAAAAGGCAATCCCTGGCGCACATAAAATTTGCGACAGTATAAAATTATTTTTTGAATAATTTACTATAGAAAAGTCAATCCCTGGCGCAATTAAAATTTGCGACAGTATAAAATTATTTTTTGAATAATTTACTATAGAAAAGGCAATCCCTGGCGCAATTAAAATTTGCGACAGTATAAAATTATTTTTTGAAAAATTTACTATAGAAAAGGCAATCCCTGGGATATTTAAAATTTGCGACAGTATAAAATTATTTTTTGAATAATTTACTATAGAAAAGGCAATCCCTGGCGCAATTAAAATTTGTGACAGTATAAAATTAGTTTTTGAAAAATTTACTATAGAAAAGGCAATCCCTGGGATATTTAAAATTTGCGACAGTATAAAATTATTTTTTGAATAATTTACTATAGAAAAGGCAATCCCTGGCGCACATAAAATTTGCGACAGTATAAAATTATTTTTTGAATAATTTACTATATAAAGGCAATCCCTGGCGTAATTAAAATTTGCGACAGTATAAAATTAGTTTTTGAAAAATTTACTGTAGAAAAGGCAATCCCTGGCGCACATAAAATTTGCGACAGTATAAAATTAGTTTTTGAATAATTTACTGTAGAAAAGGCAATCCCTGGCGCAATTAAAATTTGCGACAGTAGAAAATTATTTTTTGAATAATTTACTATAGAAAAGGCAATCCCTGGCGCAATTAAAATTTGTGACAGTTGAAAATTAGTTTTTGAATAATTTACTATAGAAAAGGCAATCCCTGGCGCACATAAAATTTGTGACAGTTGAAAATTATTTTTTGAATAATTTACTGTAGAAAAGGCAATCCCTGGCGCACATAAAATTTGCGACAGTATAAAATTATTTTTTGAATAATTTACTGTAGAAAAGGCAATCCCTGGGATATTTAAAATTTGCGACAGTAGAAAATTATTTTTTGAATAATTTACTATAGAAAAGGCAATCCCTGGCGCAATTAAAATTTGCGACAGTAGAAAATTATTTTTTGAATAATTTACTATAGAAAAGTCAATCCCTGGCGCAATTAAAATTTGCGACAGTATAAAATTAGTTTTTGAATAATTTACTGTAGAAAAGGCAATCCCTGGCGCACATAAAATTTGTGACAGTTGAAAATTATTTTTTGAATAATTTACTATATAAAAGGCAATCCCTGGGATATTTAAAATTTGCGACAGTATAAAATTATTTTTTGAATAATTTACTATATAAAAGGCAATCCCTGGCGCACATAAAATTTGTGACAGTTGAAAATTATTTTTTGAATAATTTACTGTAGAAAAGGCAATCCCTGGGATATTTAAAATTTGCGACAGTATAAAATTATTTTTTGAATAATTTACTGTAGAAAAGGCAATCCCTGGGATATTTAAAATTTGCGACAGTAGAAAATTATTTTTTGAATAATTTACTATAGAAAAGGCAATCCCTGGCGCAATTAAAATTTGCGACAGTAGAAAATTATTTTTTGAATAATTTACTATAGAAAAGTCAATCCCTGGCGCAATTAAAATTTGCGACAGTATAAAATTAGTTTTTGAATAATTTACTGTAGAAAAGGCAATCCCTGGCGCACATAAAATTTGTGACAGTTGAAAATTATTTTTTGAATAATTTACTATATAAAAGGCAATCCCTGGGATATTTAAAATTTGCGACAGTATAAAATTATTTTTTGAATAATTTACTATATAAAAGGCAATCCCTGGCGCACATAAAATTTGCGACAGTATAAAATTATTTTTTGAATAATTTACTATATAAAAGGCAATCCCTGGCGTAATTAAAATTTGCGACAGTATAAAATTATTTTTTGAATAATTTACTATAGAAAAGGCAATCCCTGGCGCAATTAAAATTTGTGACAGTATAAAATTAGTTTTTGAAAAATTTACTATAGAAAAGGCAATCCCTGGGATATTTAAAATTTGCGACAGTATAAAATTATTTTTTGAATAATTTACTATATAAAAGGCAATCCCTGGCGCACATAAAATTTGTGACAGTTGAAAATTATTTTTTGAATAATTTACTGTAGAAAAGGCAATCCCTGGGATATTTAAAATTTGCGACAGTAGAAAATTATTTTTTGAATAATTTACTATATAAAAGGCAATCCCTGGGATATTTAAAATTTGCGACAGTATAAAATTATTTTTTTGAATAATTTACTATAGAAAAGGCAATCCCTGGCGCAATTAAAATTTGCGACAGTAGAAAATTATTTTTTGAATAATTTACTGTAGAAAAGGCAATCCCTGGGATATTTAAAATTTGTGACAGTATAAAATTAGTTTTTGAATAATTTACTATAGAAAAGGCAATCCCTGGCGCACATAAAATTTGCGACAGTATAAAATTATTTTTTGAATAATTTACTATAGAAAAGTCAATCCCTGGCGCAATTAAAATTTGCGACAGTATAAAATTATTTTTTGAATAATTTACTATAGAAAAGGCAATCCCTGGCGCAATTAAAATTTGCGACAGTATAAAATTATTTTTTGAAAAATTTACTATAGAAAAGGCAATCCCTGGGATATTTAAAATTTGCGACAGTATAAAATTATTTTTTGAATAATTTACTATAGAAAAGGCAATCCCTGGCGCAATTAAAATTTGTGACAGTATAAAATTAGTTTTTGAAAAATTTACTATAGAAAAGGCAATCCCTGGGATATTTAAAATTTGCGACAGTATAAAATTATTTTTTGAATAATTTACTATAGAAAAGGCAATCCCTGGCGCACATAAAATTTGCGACAGTATAAAATTATTTTTTGAATAATTTACTATATAAAAGGCAATCCCTGGCGTAATTAAAATTTGCGACAGTATAAAATTAGTTTTTGAAAAATTTACTGTAGAAAAGGCAATCCCTGGCGCACATAAAATTTGCGACAGTATAAAATTAGTTTTTGAATAATTTACTGTAGAAAAGGCAATCCCTGGCGCAATTAAAATTTGCGACAGTAGAAAATTATTTTTTGAATAATTTACTATAGAAAAGGCAATCCCTGGCGCAATTAAAATTTGTGACAGTTGAAAATTAGTTTTTGAATAATTTACTATAGAAAAGGCAATCCCTGGCGCACATAAAATTTGTGACAGTTGAAAATTATTTTTTGAATAATTTACTGTAGAAAAGGCAATCCCTGGCGCACATAAAATTTGCGACAGTATAAAATTATTTTTTGAATAATTTACTGTAGAAAAGGCAATCCCTGGGATATTTAAAATTTGCGACAGTAGAAAATTATTTTTTGAATAATTTACTATAGAAAAGGCAATCCCTGGCGCAATTAAAATTTGCGACAGTAGAAAATTATTTTTTGAATAATTTACTATAGAAAAGTCAATCCCTGGCGCAATTAAAATTTGCGACAGTATAAAATTAGTTTTTGAATAATTTACTGTAGAAAAGGCAATCCCTGGCGCACATAAAATTTGTGACAGTTGAAAATTATTTTTTGAATAATTTACTATATAAAAGGCAATCCCTGGGATATTTAAAATTTGCGACAGTATAAAATTATTTTTTGAATAATTTACTATATAAAAGGCAATCCCTGGCGCACATAAAATTTGTGACAGTTGAAAATTATTTTTTGAATAATTTACTGTAGAAAAGGCAATCCCTGGGATATTTAAAATTTGCGACAGTAGAAAATTATTTTTTGAATAATTTACTATATAAAAGGCAATCCCTGGGATATTTAAAATTTGCGACAGTATAAAATTATTTTTTTGAATAATTTACTATAGAAAAGGCAATCCCTGGCGCACATAAAATTTGTGACAGTTGAAAATTATTTTTTGAATAATTTACTGTAGAAAAGGCAATCCCTGGGATATTTAAAATTTGTGACAGTATAAAATTATTTTTTGAATAATTTACTATATAAAAGGCAATCCCTGGGATATTTAAAATTTGCGACAGTATAAAATTATTTTTTGAATAATTTACTATAGAAAAGGCAATCCCTGGCGCACATAAAATTTGCGACAGTATAAAA
Organism: Dioctria linearis; assembly: GCA_963930735.1. Taxonomy (NCBI): domain Eukaryota; kingdom Metazoa; phylum Arthropoda; class Insecta; order Diptera; family Asilidae; genus Dioctria; species Dioctria linearis. The sequence continues at coordinate 192,799 of CAWVNZ010000867.1, read as the reverse complement.
TTATTTTTTGAATAATTTACTATAGAAAAGGCAATCCCTGGGATATTTAAAATTTGCGACAGTATAAAATTAATTTTTTGAAAAATTTACTATAGAAAAGGCAATCCCTGGGATATTTAAAATTTGCGACAGTATAAAATTATTTTTTGAATAATTTACTATAGAAAAGGCAATCCCTGGCGCAATTAAAATTTGCGACAGTAAAAAATTATTTTTTGAATAATTTACTATAGAAAAGGCAATCCCTGGGATATTTAAAATTTGTGACAGTATAAAATTATTTTTTGAATAATTTACTATAGAAAAGGCAATCCCTGGCGCAATTAAAATTTGCGACAGTATAAAATTAGTTTTTGAATAATTTACTATAGAAAAGGCAATCCCTGGCGTAATTAAAATTTGCGACAGTATAAAATTATTTTTTGAATAATTTACTATAGAAAAGGCAATCCCTGGGATATTTAAAATTTGCGACAGTATAAAATTATTTTTTGAATAATTTACTATAGAAAAGGCAATCCCTGGGATATTTAAAATTTGCGACAGTATAAAATTATTTTTTGAATAATTTACTATAGAAAAGGCAATCCCTGGCGCACATAAAATTTGCGACAGTATAAAATTATTTTTTGAATAATTTACTATAGAAAAGGCAATCCCTGGGATATTTAAAATTTGCGACAGTATAAAATTAGTTTTTGAAAAATTTACTATAGAAAAGGCAATCCCTGGCGCACATAAAATTTGCGACAGTATAAAATTATTTTTTGAAAAATTTACTATAGAAAAGGCAATCCCTGGCGCATTTAAAATTTGCGACAGTAGAAAATTATTTTTTGAAAAATTTACTATAGAAAAGGCAATCCCTGGGATATTTAAAATTTGCGACAGTATAAAATTATTTTTTGAATAATTTACTATAGAAAAGGCAATCCCTGGCGCAATTAAAATTTGTGACAGTATAAAATTAGTTTTTGAATAATTTACTATAGAAAAGGCAATCCCTGGGATATTTAAAATTTGCGACAGTATAAAATTATTTTTTGAATAATTTACTATAGAAAAGGCAATCCCTGGCGCAATTAAAATTTGCGACAGTATAAAATTATTTTTTGAATAATTTACTATAGAAAAGTCAATCCCTGGCGCAATTAAAATTTGTGACAGTATAAAATTATTTTTTGAATAATTTACTATAGAAAAGGCAATCCCTGGCGCAATTAAAATTTGCGACAGTATAAAATTATTTTTTGAATAATTTACTATATAAAAGGCAATCCCTGGCGTAATTAAAATTTGTGACAGTTGAAAATTATTTTTTGAATAATTTACTATAGAAAAGGCAATCCCTGGGATATTTAAAATTTGTGACAGTTGAAAATTAGTTTTTGAATAATTTACTGTAGAAAAGGCAATCCCTGGCGCACATAAAATTTGCGACAGTATAAAATTATTTTTTGAATAATTTACTATAGAAAAGGCAATCCCTGGCGCAATTAAAATTTGTGACAGTAGAAAATTATTTTTTGAAAAATTTACTATAGAAAAGGCAATCCCTGGCGCACATAAAATTTGCGACAGTATAAAATTATTTTTTGAATAATTTACTATAGAAAAGGCAATCCCTGGCGTAATTAAAATTTGCGACAGTATAAAATTATTTTTTGAATAATTTACTATAGAAAAGGCAATCCCTGGCGCAATTAAAATTTGCGACAGTATAAAATTATTTTTTGAATAATTTACTATAGAAAAGGCAATCCCTGGCGTAATTAAAATTTGCGACAGTATAAAATTATTTTTTGAATAATTTACTATAGAAAAGGCAATCCCTGGCGCAATTAAAATTTGCGACAGTATAAAATTATTTTTTGAAAAATTTACTATAGAAAAGGCAATCCCTGGGATATTTAAAATTTGCGACAGTATAAAATTATTTTTTGAATAATTTACTATAGAAAAGGCAATCCCTGGCGCAATTAAAATCTGCGACAGTAGAAAATTATTTTTTGAATAATTTACTATAGAAAAGGCAATCCCTGGGATATTTAAAATTTGTGACAGTATAAAATTAGTTTTTGAATAATTTACTATAGAAAAGGCAATCCCTGGCGCAATTAAAATTTGCGACAGTATAAAATTATTTTTTGAATAATTTACTATAGAAAAGGCAATCCCTGGGATATTTAAAATTTGCGACAGTATAAAATTATTTTTTGAATAATTTACTATAGAAAAGGCAATCCCTGGGATATTTAAAATTTGTGACAGTATAAAATTAGTTTTTGAATAATTTACTATAGAAAAGGCAATCCCTGGCGCAATTAAAATTTGCGACAGTATAAAATTAGTTTTTGAAAAATTTACTATAGAAAAGGCAATCCCTGGCGCAATTAAAATTTGCGACAGTAGAAAATTATTTTTTGAATAATTTACTGTAGAAAAGGCAATCCCTGGCGCACATAAAATTTGTGACAGTTGAAAATTATTTTTTGAATAATTTACTATAGAAAAGGCAATCCCTGGCGCAATTAAAATTTGTGACAGTAGAAAATTATTTTTTGAAAAATTTACTATAGAAAAGGCAATCCCTGGCGCACATAAAATTTGCGACAGTATAAAATTATTTTTTGAATAATTTACTATAGAAAAGGCAATCCCTGGCGCAATTAAAATTTGTGACAGTAGAAAATTATTTTTTGAAAAATTTACTATAGAAAAGGCAATCCCTGGCGCACATAAAATTTGCGACAGTATAAAATTATTTTTTGAATAATTTACTATAGAAAAGGCAATCCCTGGCGTAATTAAAATTTGCGACAGTATAAAATTATTTTTTGAATAATTTACTATAGAAAAGGCAATCCCTGGCGCACATAAAATTTGTGACAGTAGAAAATTATTTTTTGAATAATTTACTATAGAAAAGGCAATCCCTGGCGCACATAAAATTTGCGACAGTAGAAAATTAGTTTTTGAAAAATTTACTATAGAAAAGGCAATCCCTGGGATATTTAAAATTTGTGACAGTAGAAAATTATTTTTTGAAAAATTTACTATAGAAAAGGTAATCCCTGGCGCACATAAAATTTGCGACAGTATAAAATTATTTTTTGAAAAATTTACTATAGAAAAGGCAATCCCTGGAGCAATTAAAATTTGCGACAGTATAAAATTATTTTTTGAAAAATTTACTATAGAAAAGGCAATCCCTGGGATATTTAAAATTTGCGACAGTATAAAATTATTTTTTGAATAATTTACTATAGAAAAGGCAATCCCTGGCGCAATTAAAATTTGTGACAGTATAAAATTAGTTTTTGAATAATTTACTATAGAAAAGGCAATCCCTGGGATATTTAAAATTTGCGACAGTATAAAATTATTTTTTGAATAATTTACTATAGAAAAGGCAATCCCTGGCGCAATTAAAATTTGCGACAGTATAAAGTTATTTTTTGAATAATTTACTATAGAAAAGGCAATCCCTGGCGCAATTAAAATTTGTGACAGTAGAAAATTAGTTTTTGAAAAATTTACTATAGAAAAGGCAATCCCTGGCGCACATAAAATTTGCGACAGTATAAAATTATTTTTTGAAAAATTTACTGTAGAAAAGGCAATCCCTGGCGCACATAAAATTTGCGACAGTAAAAAATTATTTTTTGAATAATTTACTATAGAAAAGGCAATCCCTGGCGCACATAAAATTTGTGACAGTAGAAAATTATTTTTTGAATAATTTACTATAGAAAAGGCAATCCCTGGCGCAATTAAAATTTGCGACAGTATAAAATTATTTTTTGAATAATTTACTGTAGAAAAGTCAATCCCTGGCGCAATTAAAATTTGCGACAGTAGAAAATTATTTTTTGAATAATTTACTGTAGAAAAGGCAATCCCTGGGATATTTAAAATTTGTGACAGTATAAAATTAGTTTTTGAATAATTTACTATAGAAAAGGCAATCCCTGGCGCACATAAAATTTGCGACAGTATAAAATTATTTTTTGAATAATTTACTATAGAAAAGTCAATCCCTGGCGCAATTAAAATTTGCGACAGTATAAAATTATTTTTTGAATAATTTACTATAGAAAAGGCAATCCCTGGCGCAATTAAAATTTGCGACAGTATAAAATTATTTTTTGAAAAATTTACTATAGAAAAGGCAATCCCTGGGATATTTAAAATTTGCGACAGTATAAAATTATTTTTTGAATAATTTACTATAGAAAAGGCAATCCCTGGCGCAATTAAAATTTGTGACAGTATAAAATTAGTTTTTGAAAAATTTACTATAGAAAAGGCAATCCCTGGGATATTTAAAATTTGCGACAGTATAAAATTATTTTTTGAATAATTTACTATAGAAAAGGCAATCCCTGGCGCACATAAAATTTGCGACAGTATAAAATTATTTTTTGAATAATTTACTATATAAAAGGCAATCCCTGGCGTAATTAAAATTTGCGACAGTATAAAATTAGTTTTTGAAAAATTTACTGTAGAAAAGGCAATTCCTGGCGCACATAAAATTTGCGACAGTATAAAATTAGTTTTTGAATAATTTACTGTAGAAAAGGCAATCCCTGGCGCAATTAAAATTTGCGACAGTAGAAAATTATTTTTTGAATAATTTACTATAGAAAAGGCAATCCCTGGCGCACATAAAATTTGTGACAGTTGAAAATTATTTTTTGAATAATTTACTATAGAAAAGGCAATCCCTGGGATATTTAAAATTTGCGACAGTATAAAATTATTTTTTGAATAATTTACTATAGAAAAGGCAATCCCTGGGATATTTAAAATTTGCGACAGTATAAAATTATTTTTTGAAAAATTTACTATAGAAAAGGCAATCCCTGGCGCACATAAAATTTGCGACAGTATAAAATTAGTTTTTGAATAATTTACTGTAGAAAAGGCAATCCCTGGCGCACATAAAATTTGTGACAGTATAAAATTATTTTTTGAATAATTTACTGTAGAAAAGGCAATCCCTGGCGCAATTAAAATTTGTGACAGTATAAAATTAGTTTTTGAATAATTTACTATAGAAAAGGCAATCCCTGGCGCACATAAAATTTGTGACAGTTGAAAATTATTTTTTGAATAATTTACTGTAGAAAAGGCAATCCCTGGCGCACATAAAATTTGCGACAGTATAAAATTATTTTTTGAATAATTTACTGTAGAAAAGGCAATCCCTGGGATATTTAAAATTTGCGACAGTAGAAAATTATTTTTTGAATAATTTACTATAGAAAAGGCAATCCCTGGCGCAATTAAAATTTGCGACAGTAGAAAATTATTTTTTGAATAATTTACTATAGAAAAGTCAATCCCTGGCGCAATTAAAATTTGCGACAGTATAAAATTAGTTTTTGAATAATTTACTGTAGAAAAGGCAATCCCTGGCGCACATAAAATTTGTGACAGTTGAAAATTATTTTTTGAATAATTTACTATATAAAAGGCAATCCCTGGGATATTTAAAATTTGCGACAGTATAAAATTATTTTTTGAATAATTTACTATATAAAAGGCAATCCCTGGCGCACATAAAATTTGTGACAGTTGAAAATTATTTTTTGAATAATTTACTGTAGAAAAGGCAATCCCTGGGATATTTAAAATTTGCGACAGTAGAAAATTATTTTTTGAATAATTTACTATATAAAAGGCAATCCCTGGGATATTTAAAATTTGCGACAGTATAAAATTATTTTTTTGAATAATTTACTATAGAAAAGGCAATCCCTGGCGCACATAAAATTTGTGACAGTTGAAAATTATTTTTTGAATAATTTACTCTAGAAAAGGCAATCCCTGGGATATTTAAAATTTGCGACAGTAGAAAATTATTTTTTGAATAATTTACTATATAAAAGGCAATCCCTGGGATATTTAAAATTTGTGACAGTATAAAATTATTTTTTGAATAATTTACTATAGAAAAGGCAATCCCTGGCGCAATTAAAATTTGTGACAGTAGAAAATTAGTTTTTGAAAAATTTACTATAGAAAAGGCAATCCCTGGGATATTTAAAATTTGCGACAGTATAAAATTAGTTTTTGAAAAATTTACTATAGAAAAGTCAATCCCTGGCGCACATAAAATTTGCGACAGTATAAAATTATTTTTTGAATAATTTACTGTAGAAAAGGCAATCCCTGGCGCACATAAAATTTGCGACAGTATAAAATTAGTTTTTGAAAAATTTACTGTAGAAAAGGCAATCCCTGGCGCAATTAAAATTTGTGACAGTTGAAAATTATTTTTTGAATAATTTACTGTAGAAAAGGCAATCCCTGGCGCACATAAAATTTGCGACAGTAGAAAATTAGTTTTTGAAAAATTTACTATAGAAAAGGCAATCCCTGGCGCACATAAAATTTGTGACAGTATAAAATTAGTTTTTGAATAATTTACTGTAGAAAAGGCAATCCCTGGCGCAATTAAAATTTGTGACAGTATAAAATTAGTTTTTGAATAATTTACTGTAGAAAAGGCAATCCCTGGCGCACATAAAATTTGTGACAGTTGAAAATTATTTTTTGAATAATTTACTATAGAAAAGGCAATCCCTGGCGCACATAAAATTTGCGACAGTATAAAATTATTTTTTGAATAATTTACTATAGAAAAGGCAATCCCTGGCGTAATTAAAATTTGCGACAGTATAAAATTATTTTTTGAATAATTTACTATATAAAAGGCAATCCCTGGCGTAATTAAAATTTGCGAGAGTATAAAATTATTTTTTGAATAATTTACTATAGAAAAGGCAATCCCTGGCGCACATAAAATTTGCGACAGTATAAAATTATTTTTTGAATAATTTACTATAGAAAAGGCAATCCCTGGCGCAATTAAAATTTGCGACAGTAAAAAATTATTTTTTGAATAATTTACTGTAGAAAAGGCAATCCCTGGGATATTTAAAATTTGCGACAGTATAAAATTATTTTTTGAATAATTTACTATAGAAAAGGCAATCCCTGGCGCACATAAAATTTGCGACAGTATAAAATTAGTTTTTGAATAATTTACTATAGAAAAGGCAATCCCTGGCGCACATAAAATTTGTGACAGTTGAAAATTATTTTTTGAATAATTTACTATAGAAAAGGCAATCCCTGGCGCACATAAAATTTGTGACAGTTGAAAATTATTTTTTGAATAATTTACTATAGAAAAGGCAATCCCTGGGATATTTAAAATTTGCGACAGTATAAAATTATTTTTTGAATAATTTACTATATAAAAGGCAATCCCTGGCGCACATAAAATTTGCGACAGTATAAAATTAGTTTTTGAATAATTTACTGTAGAAAAGGCAATCCCTGGGATATTTAAAATTTGCGACAGTAGAAAATTATTTTTTGAATAATTTACTATAGAAAAGGCAATCCCTGGGATATTTAAAATTTGCGACAGTAGAAAATTATTTTTTGAATAATTTACTATAGAAAAGGCAATCCCTGGCGCAATTAAAATTTGCGACAGTATAAAATTATTTTTTGAATAATTTACTATATAAAAGGCAATCCCTGGGATATTTAAAATTTGCGACAGTAGAAAATTATTTTTTGAATAATTTACTATAGAAAAGGCAATCCCTGGCGCAATTAAAATTTGCGACAGTATAAAATTATTTTTTGAATAATTTACTATATAAAAGGCAATCCCTGGCGTAATTAAAATTTGTGACAGTTGAAAATTATTTTTTGAATAATTTACTATAGAAAAGGCAATCCCTGGCGCACATAAAATTTGCGACAGTATAAAATTAGTTTTTGAATAATTTACTGTAGAAAAGGCAATCCCTGGCGCAATTAAAATTTGCGACAGTATAAAATTAGTTTTTGAATAATTTACTGTAGAAAAGGCAATCCCTGGCGCACATAAAATTTGCGACAGTATAAAATTAGTTTTTGAAAAATTTACTATAGAAAAGGCAATCCCTGGCGTAATTAAAATTTGTGACAGTTGAAAATTATTTTTTGAATAATTTACTGTAGAAAAGGCAATCCCTGGCGCAATTAAAATTTGTGACAGTTGAAAATTATTTTTTGAATAATTTACTGTAGAAAAGGCAATCCCTGGCGCACATAAAATTTGCGACAGTATAAAATTAGTTTTTGAAAAATTTACTGTAGAAAAGGCAATCCCTGGCGCAATTAAAATTTGTGACAGTTGAAAATTATTTTTTGAATAATTTACTGTAGAAAAGGCAATCCCTGGCGCACATAAAATTTGCGACAGTAGAAAATTATTTTTTGAATAATTTACTGTAGAAAAGGCAATCCCTGGCGCACATAAAATTTGCGACAGTATAAAATTAGTTTTTGAAAAATTTACTGTAGAAAAGGCAATCCCTGGCGCAATTAAAATTTGTGACAGTTGAAAATTATTTTTTGAATAATTTACTGTAGAAAAGGCAATCCCTGGCGCACATAAAATTTGCGACAGTAGAAAATTATTTTTTGAATAATTTACTATAGAAAAGGCAATCCCTGGCGCACATAAAATTTGTGACAGTTGAAAATTATTTTTTGAATAATTTACTATAGAAAAGGCAATCCCTGGCGCACATAAAATTTGCGACAGTAGAAAATTATTTTTTGAATAATTTACTGTAGAAAAGGCAATCCCTGGGATATTTAAAATTTGTGACAGTTGAAAATTATTTTTTGAATAATTTACTATAGAAAAGGCAATCCCTGGCGTAATTAAAATTTGCGACAGTATAAAATTAGTTTTTGAAAAATTTACTGTAGAAAAGGCAATCCCTGGCGCAATTAAAATTTGTGACAGTTGAAAATTATTTTTTGAATAATTTACTGTAGAAAAGGCAATCCCTGGGATATTTAAAATTTGCGACAGTAGAAAATTATTTTTTGAATAATTTACTATAGAAAAGGCAATCCCTGGCGCAATTAAAATTTGTGACAGTAGAAAATTAGTTTTTGAAAAATTTACTATAGAAAAGGCAATCCCTGGGATATTTAAAATTTGCGACAGTAGAAAATTATTTTTTGAATAATTTACTGTAGAAAAGGCAATCCCTGGGATATTTAAAATTTGCGACAGTATAAAATTATTTTTTGAATAATTTACTGTAGAAAAGGCAATCCCTGGGATATTTAAAATTTGCGACAGTATAAAATTATTTTTTGAATAATTTACTATAGAAAAGGCAATCCCTGGCGCACATAAAATTTGTGACAGTTGAAAATTATTTTTTGAATAATTTACTGTAGAAAAGGCAATCCCTGGGATATTTAAAATTTGCGACAGTAGAAAATTATTTTTTGAATAATTTACTATAGAAAAGTCAATCCCTGGGATATTTAAAATTTGCGACAGTAGAAAATTAGTTTTTGAATAATTTACTATAGAAAAGTCAATCCCTGGCGCAATTAAAATTTGCGACAGTATAAAATTATTTTTTGAATAATTTACTATAGAAAAGTCAATCCCTGGCGCACATAAAATTTGTGACAGTTGAAAATTATTTTTTGAATAATTTACTGTAGAAAAGGCAATCCCTGGGATATTTAAAATTTGCGACAGTAGAAAATTAGTTTTTGAAAAATTTACTATAGAAAAGGCAATCCCTGGCGCAATTAAAATTTGTGACAGTTGAAAATTATTTTTTGAATAATTTACTGTAGAAAAGGCAATCCCTGGGATATTTAAAATTTGCGACAGTAGAAAATTATTTTTTGAATAATTTACTATAGAAAAGGCAATCCCTGGCGCAATTAAAATTTGTGACAGTAGAAAATTAGTTTTTGAAAAATTTACTATAGAAAGGGCAATCCCTGGGATATTTAAAATTTGCGACAGTAGAAAATTATTTTTTGAATAATTTACTGTAGAAAAGGCAATCCCTGGGATATTTAAAATTTGCGACAGTATAAAATTATTTTTTGAATAATTTACTGTAGAAAAGGCAATCCCTGGGATATTTAAAATTTGCGACAGTATAAAATTATTTTTTGAATAATTTACTATAGAAAAGGCAATCCCTGGCGTAATTAAAATTTGCGACAGTAGAAAATTATTTTTTGAATAATTTACTGTAGAAAAGGCAATCCCTGGGATATTTAAAATTTGCGACAGTAGAAAATTATTTTTTGAATAATTTACTATAGAAAAGGCAATCCCTGGCGCAATTAAAATTTGCGACAGTAGAAAATTATTTTTTGAATAATTTACTATAGAAAAGTCAATCCCTGGCGCAATTAAAATTTGCGACAGTATAAAATTAGTTTTTGAATAATTTACTATAGAAAAGGCAATCCCTGGCGCACATAAAATTTGCGACAGTAAAAAATTATTTTTTGAATAATTTACTGTAGAAAAGTCAATCCCTGGCGCAATTAAAATTTGCGACAGTATAAAATTAGTTTTTGAATAATTTACTATAGAAAAGGCAATCCCTGGGATATTTAAAATTTGCGACAGTAGAAAATTAGTTTTTGAAAAATTTACTATAGAAAAGGCAATCCCTGGCGCACATAAAATTTGCGACAGTATAAAATTAGTTTTTGAATAATTTACTATAGAAAAGGCAATCCCTGGCGCAATTAAAATTTGTGACAGTTGAAAATTATTTTTTGAATAATTTACTATAGAAAAGGCAATCCCTGGCGCACATAAAATTTGTGACAGTTTAAAATTATTTTTTGAATAATTTACTGTAGAAAAGGCAATCCCTGGGATATTTAAAATTTGCGACAGTAGAAAATTATTTTTTGAATAATTTACTATAGAAAAGTCAATCCCTGGGATATTTAAAATTTGCGACAGTAGAAAATTAGTTTTTGAATAATTTACTATAGAAAAGTCAATCCCTGGCGCAATTAAAATTTGCGACAGTATAAAATTAGTTTTTGAAAAATTTACTATATAAAAGGCAATCCCTGGCGCAATTAAAATTTGCGACAGTAGAAAATTAGTTTTTGAAAAATTTACTATAGAAAAGGCAATCCCTGGGATATTTAAAATTTGCGACAGTATAAAATTAGTTTTTGAAAAATTTACTATATAAAAGGCAATCCCTGGCGCAATTAAAATTTGTGACAGTTGAAAATTATTTTTTGAATAATTTACTATAGAAAAGGCAATCCCTGGGATATTTAAAATTTGCGACAGTAGAAAATTATTTTTTGAATAATTTACTATAGAAAAGGCAATCCCTGGGATATTTAAAATTTGCGACAGTATAAAATTAGTTTTTGAATAATTTACTGTAGAAAAGGCAATCCCTGGGATATTTAAAATTTGCGACAGTATAAAATTATTTTTTGAATAATTTACTATAGAAAAGGCAATCCCTGGCGCAATTAAAATTTGCGACAGTAAAAAATTATTTTTTGAAAAATTTACTATATAAAAGGCAATCCCAGGCGCACATAAAATTTTTGACAGTTGAAAATTATTTTTTGAATAATTTACTATAGAAAAGGCAATCCCTGGGATATTTAAAATTTGCGACAGTAAAAAATTATTTTTTGAATAATTTACTATAGAAAAGTCAATCCCTGGCGTAATTAAAATTTGCGACAGTTGAAAATTATTTTTTGAATAATTTACTGTAGAAAAGGCAATCCCTGGGATATTTAAAATTTGCGACAGTATAAAATTAGTTTTTGAATAATTTACTATAGAAAAGGCAATCCCTGGCGTAATTAAAATTTGCGACAGTTGAAAATTATTTTTTGAATAATTTACTGTAGAAAAGGCAATCCCTGGGATATTTAAAATTTGCGACAGTAGAAAATTATTTTTTGAATAATTTACTGTAGAAAAGGCAATCCCTGGGATATTTAAAATTTGCGACAGTAGAAAATTAGTTTTTGAAAAATTTACTGTAGAAAAGGCAATCCCTGGCGCAATTAAAATTTGTGACAGTAGAAAATTAGTTTTTGAAAAATTTACTATAGAAAAGGCAATCCCTGGCCCACATAAAATTTGTGACAGTTGAAAATTATTTTTTGAATATTTTACTGTAGAAAAGGCAATCCCTGGCGCAATTAAAATTTGCGACAGTAGAAAATTAGTTTTTGAATAATTTACTATAGAAAAGGCAATCCCTGGCGCACATAAAATTTGTGACAGTTGAAAATTATTTTTTGAATAATTTACTGTAGAAAAGGCAATCCCTGGCGCAATTAAAATTTGCGACAGTAGAAAATTAGTTTTTGAATAATTTACTATAGAAAAGGCAATCCCTGGCGCAATTAAAATTTGCGACAGTTGAAAATTATTTTTTGAATAATTTACTGTAGAAAAGACAATCCCTGGGATATTTAAAATTTGCGACAGTAGAAAATTATTTTTTGAATAATTTACTATAGAAAAGGCAATCCCTGGCGCAATTAAAATTTGTGACAGTTGAAAATTATTTTTTGAATAATTTACTATAGAAAAGGCAATCCCTGGGATATTTAAAATTTGTGACAGTTGAAAATTATTTTTTGAATAATTTACTATAGAAAAGGCAATCCCTGGCGCACATAAAATTTGCGACAGTATAAAATTAGTTTTTGAAAAATTTACTATATAAAAGGCAATCCCTGGCGCAATTAAAATTTGCGACAGTATAAAATTAGTTTTTGAAAAATTTACTATAGAAAAGGCAATCCCTGGCGCACATAAAATTTGCGACAGTATAAAATTAGTTTTTGAAAAATTTACTATAGAAAAGGCAATCCCTGGCGCAATTAAAATTTGCGACAGTATAAAATTATTTTTTGAATAATTTACTGTAGAAAAGGCAATCCCTGGCGCAATTAAAATTTGCGACAGTATAAAATTATTTTTTGAATAATTTACTGTAGAAAAGGCAATCCCTGGCGCAATTAAAATTTGCGACAGTAGAAAATTAGTTTTTGAATAATTTACTGTAGAAAACGCAATCCCTGGGATATTTAAAATTTGTGACAGTAGAAAATTAGTTTTTGAAAAATTTACTATAGAAAAGGCAATCCCTGGCGCACATAAAATTTGTGACAGTTGAAAATTATTTTTTGAATAATTTACTATAGAAAAGGCAATCCCTGGGATATTTAAAATTTGCGACAGTAGAAAATTAGTTTTTGAATAATTTACTATAGAAAAGTCAATCCCTGGCGCAATTAAAATTTGCGACAGTAGAAAATTAGTTTTTGAATAATTTACTAAAGAAAAGGCAATCCCTGGGATATTTAAAATTTGCGACAGTAGAAAATTATTTTTTGAATAATTTACTGTAGAAAAGGCAATCCCTGGGATATTTAAAATTTGCGACAGTAGAAAATTAGTTTTTGAAAAATTTACTATAGAAAAGGCAATCCCTGGCGTAATTAAAATTTGCGACAGTATAAAATTAGTTTTTGAATAATTTACTGTAGAAAAGGCAATCCCTGGCGTAATTAAAATTTGCGACAGTAGAAAATTAGTTTTTGAATAATTTACTATAGAAAAGGCAATCCCTGGCGCACATAAAATTTGCGACAGTAGAAAATTATTTTTTGAATAATTTACTATAGAAAAGTCAATCCCTGGCGCAATTAAAATTTGCGACAGTAGAAAATTAGTTTTTGAATAATTTACTATAGAAAAGGCAATCCCTGGGATATTTAAAATTTGCGACAGTAGAAAATTATTTTTTGAATAATTTACTGTAGAAAAGGCAATCCCTGGCGCAATTAAAATTTGCGACAGTAAAAAATTATTTTTTGAATAATTTACTGTAGAAAAGGCAATCCCTGGCGCAATTAAAATTTGTGACAGTAGAAAATTATTTTTTGAATAATTTACTATAGAAAAGGCAATCCCTGGCGCACATAAAATTTGTGACAGTTGAAAATTATTTTTTGAATAATTTACTATAGAAAAGTCAATCCCTGGCGCAATTAAAATTTGCGACAGTAGAAAATTAGTTTTTGAAAAATTTACTATATAAAAGGCAATCCCTGGGATATTTAAAATTTGTGACAGTAGAAAATTAGTTTTTGAAAAATTTACTATAGAAAAGGCAATCCCTGGCGCACATAAAATTTGTGACAGTTGAAAATTATTTTTTGAATAATTTACTGTAGAAAAGGCAATCCCTGGGATATTTAAAATTTGCGACAGTAGAAAATTATTTTTTGAATAATTTACTATAGAAAAGGCAATCCCTGGCGCAATTAAAATTTGTGACAGTTGAAAATTATTTTTTGAATAATTTACTATAGAAAAGGCAATCCCTGGGATATTTAAAATTTGTGACAGTATAAAATTAGTTTTTGAAAAATTTACTATAGAAAAGTCAATCCCTGGCGCAATTAAAATTTGCGACAGTAGAAAATTATTTTTTGAAAAATTTACTATATAAAAGGCAATCCCTGGCGCAATTAAAATTTGCGACAGTATAAAATTAGTTTTTGAAAAATTTACTATAGAAAAGGCAATCCCTGGCGCACATAAAATTTGCGACAGTATAAAATTAGTTTTTGAAAAATTTACTATAGAAAAGGCAATCCCTGGCGCAATTAAAATTTGCGACAGTATAAAATTATTTTTTGAATAATTTACTGTAGAAAAGGCAATCCCTGGCGCAATTAAAATTTGCGACAGTAGAAAATTAGTTTTTGAATAATTTACTGTAGAAAAGGCAATCCCTGGCGCAATTAAAATTTGCGACAGTAGAAAATTATTTTTTGAATAATTTACTATAGAAAAGGCAATCCCTGGCGCACATAAAATTTGCGACAGTATAAAATTATTTTTTGAATAATTTACTGTAGAAAAGGCAATCCCTGGCGCAATTAAAATTTGCGACAGTAGAAAATTAGTTTTTGAATAATTTACTGTAGAAAAGGCAATCCCTGGCGCAATTAAAATTTGTGACAGTAGAAAATTATTTTTTGAATAATTTACTATAGAAAAGGCAATCCCTGGCGCACATAAAATTTGCGACAGTATAAAATTATTTTTTGAATAATTTACTGTAGAAAAGGCAATCCCTGGCGCAATTAAAATTTGCGACAGTAGAAAATTAGTTTTTGAATAATTTACTGTAGAAAAGGCAATCCCTGGGATATTTAAAATTTGTGACAGTAGAAAATTAGTTTTTGAAAAATTTACTATAGAAAAGGCAATCCCTGGCGCACATAAAATTTGTGACAGTTGAAAATTATTTTTTGAATAATTTACTGTAGAAAAGGCAATCCCTGGGATATTTAAAATTTGCGACAGTAGAAAATTATTTTTTGAATAATTTACTATAGAAAAGGCAATCCCTGGCGCAATTAAAATTTGTGACAGTTGAAAATTATTTTTTGAATAATTTACTATAGAAAAGGCAATCCCTGGGATATTTAAAATTTGTGACAGTTGAAAATTATTTTTTGAATAATTTACTATAGAAAAGGCAATCCCTGGGATATTTAAAATTTGTGACAGTATAAAATTAGTTTTTGAATAATTTACTATAGAAAAGGCAATCCCTGGCGCACATAAAATTTGCGACAGTATAAAATTAGTTTTTGAAATATTTACTATATAAAAGGCAATCCCTGGCGTAATTAAAATTTGCGACAGTAGAAAATTATTTTTTGAATAATTTACTGTAGAAAAGGCAATCCCTGGCGTAATTAAAATTTGCGACAGTAGAAAATTATTTTTTGAATAATTTACTGTAGAAAAGGCAATCCCTGGGATATTTAAAATTTGCGACAGTATAAAATTATTTTTTGAATAATTTACTGTAGAAAAGGCAATCCCTGGGATATTTAAAATTTGTGACAGTATAAAATTAGTTTTTGAATAATTTACTATAGAAAAGGCAATCCCTGGGATATTTAAAATTTGCGACAGTATAAAATTATTTTTTGAATAATTTACTATAGAAAAGGCAATCCCTGGCGCACATAAAATTTGCGACAGTATAAAATTAGTTTTTGAAAAATTTACTATATAAAAGGCAATCCCTGGCGTAATTAAAATTTGCGACAGTAGAAAATTATTTTTTGAATAATTTACTATAGAAAAGGCAATCCCTGGCGCAATTAAAATTTGTGACAGTATAAAATTATTTTTTGAATAATTTACTATAGAAAAGGCAATCCCTGGGATATTTAAAATTTGCGACAGTAGAAAATTAGTTTTTGAATAATTTACTATAGAAAAGGCAATCCCTGGCGTAATTAAAATTTGTGACAGTATAAAATTAGTTTTTGAATAATTTACTATAGAAAAGGCAATCCCTGGCGCACATAAAATTTGCGACAGTATAAAATTAGTTTTTGGAAAATTTACTATATAAAAGGCAATCCCTGGCGCAATTAAAATTTGCGACAGTATAAAGTTAGTTTTTGAAAAATTTACTATATAAAAGGCAATCCCTGGGATATTTAAAATTTGTGACAGTAGAAAATTAGTTTTTGAAAAATTTACTATAGAAAAGGCAATCCCTGGGATATTTAAAATTTGCGACAGTATAAAATTATTTTTTGAATAATTTACTATATAAAAGGCAATCCCTGGGATATTTAAAATTTGCGACAGTAGAAAATTAGTTTTTGAATAATTTACTATAGAAAAGGCAATCCCTGGCGCACATAAAATTTGCGACAGTAGAAAATTAGTTTTTGAAAAATTTTCTATATAAAAGGCAATCCCTGGCGCAATTAAAATTTGCGACAGTAGAAAATTATTTTTTGAATAATTTACTATAGAAAAGGCAATCCCTGGCGCAATTAAAATTTGCGACAGTAGAAAATTATTTTTTGAATAATTTACTGTAGAAAAGGCAATCCCTGGCGTAATTAAAATTTGTGACAGTAGAAAATTATTTTTTGAATAATTTACTATAGAAAAGGCAATCCCTGGCGCAATTAAAATTTGCGACAGTAGAAAATTATTTTTTGAATAATTTACTATAGAAAAGTCAATCCCTGGCGCACATAAAATTTGTGACAGTTGAAAATTATTTTTTGAATAATTTACTATAGAAAAGGCAATCCCTGGCGCACATAAAATTTGTGACAGTTGAAAATTATTTTTTGAATAATTTACTATAGAAAAGGCAATCCCTGGCGCACATAAAATTTGCGACAGTATAAAATTATTTTTTGAATAATTTACTGTAGAAAAGGCAATCCCTGGGATATTTAAAATTTGCGACAGTAGAAAATTAGTTTTTGAAAAATTTACTATAGAAAAGTCAATCCCTGGCGCACATAAAATTTGCGACAGTATAAAATTATTTTTTGAATAATTTACTATAGAAAAGGCAATCCCTGGCGCAATTAAAATTTGTGACAGTATAAAATTAGTTTTTGAATAATTTACTATAGAAAAGGCAATCCCTGGGATATTTAAAATTTGCGACAGTATAAAATTATTTTTTGAATAATTTACTGTAGAAAAGGCAATCCCTGGCGTAATTAAAATTTGCGACAGTAGAAAATTATTTTTTGAATAATTTACTGTAGAAAAGGCAATCCCTGGGATATTTAAAATTTGCGACAGTAGAAAATTATTTTTTGAATAATTTACTATAGAAAAGGCAATCCCTGGCGCACATAAAATTTGCGACAGTATAAAATTATTTTTTGAATAATTTACTATAGAAAAGGCAATCCCTGGGATATTTAAAATTTGCGACAGTAGAAAATTATTTTTTGAATAATTTACTGTAGAAAAGGCAATCCCTGGGATATTTAAAATTTGTGACAGTTGAAAATTATTTTTTGAATAATTTACTATAGAAAAGGCAATCCCTGGCGTAATTAAAATTTGTGACAGTTGAAAATTATTTTTTGAATAATTTACTGTAGAAAAGGCAATCCCTGGGATATTTAAAATTTGCGACAGTAGAAAATTATTTTTTGAATAATTTACTATAGAAAAGGCAATCCCTGGCGAAATTAAAATTTGCGACAGTAGAAAATTATTTTTTGAATAATTTACTGTAGAAAAGGCAATCCCTGGGATATTTAAAATTTGCGACAGTATAAAATTATTTTTTGAATAATTTACTATAGAAAAGTCAATCCCTGGCGCACATAAAATTTGCGACAGTATAAAATTATTTTTTGAATAATTTACTATAGAAAAGGCAATCCCTGGCGCAATTAAAATTTGTGACAGTATAAAATTAGTTTTTGAATAATTTACTATAGAAAAGGCAATCCCTGGCGCAATTAAAATTTGTGACAGTTGAAAATTATTTTTTGAATAATTTACTATAGAAAAGGCAATCCCTGGCGCACATAAAATTTGTGACAGTTGAAAATTAGTTTTTGAATAATTTACTATAGAAAAGGCAATCCCTGGCGCACATAAAATTTGCGACAGTAAAAAATTATTTTTTGAATAATTTACTGTAGAAAAGGCAATCCCTGGGATATTTAAAATTTGCGACAGTATAAAATTATTTTTTGAATAATTTACTATATAAAAGGCAATCCCTGGCGCACATAAAATTTGCGACAGTATAAAATTAGTTTTTGAAAAATTTACTATAGAAAAGGCAATCCCTGGCGCAATTAAAATTTGTGACAGTTGAAAATTATTTTTTGAATAATTTACTGTAGAAAAGGCAATCCCTGGGATATTTAAAATTTGCGACAGTATAAAATTATTTTTTGAATAATTTACTGTAGAAAAGGCAATCCCTGGGATATTTAAAATTTGCGACAGTAGAAAATTATTTTTTGAATAATTTACTGTAGAAAAGGCAATCCCTGGCGCAATTAAAATTTGCGACAGTAGAAAATTATTTTTTGAATAATTTACTGTAGAAAAGGCAATCCCTGGGATATTTAAAATTTGCGACAGTATAAAATTATTTTTTGAATAATTTACTATAGAAAAGTCAATCCCTGGCGCAATTAAAATTTGCGACAGTAGAAAATTAGTTTTTGAAAAATTTACTATAGAAAAGGCATTCCCTGGCGCAATTAAAATTTGTGACAGTTGAAAATTATTTTTTGAATAATTTACTATAGAAAAGGCAATCCCTGGCGTAATTAAAATTTGCGACAGTAGAAAATTATTTTTTGAATAATTTACTATAGAAAAGGCAATCCCTGGCGCAATTAAAATTTGCGACAGTAGAAAATTAGTTTTTGAAAAATTTACTATAGAAAAGGCAATCCCTGGCGCAATTAAAATTTGTGACAGTTGAAAATTATTTTTTGAATAATTTACTATAGAAAAGGCAATCCCTGGCGTAATTAAAATTTGCGACAGTAGAAAATTATTTTTTGAATAATTTACTATAGAAAAGGCAATCCCTGGCGCAATTAAAATTTGCGACAGTAGAAAATTATTTTTTGAATAATTTACTGTAGAAAAGGCAATCCCTGGGATATTTAAAATTTGCGACAGTATAAAATTATTTTTTGAATAATTTACTATAGAAAAGTCAATCCCTGGCGCACATAAAATTTGCGACAGTATAAAATTATTTTTTGAATAATTTACTATAGAAAAGGCAATCCCTGGCGCACATAAAATTTGTGACAGTTGAAAATTATTTTTTGAATAATTTACTATAGAAAAGGCAATCCCTGGCGCACATAAAATTTGCGACAGTAAAAAATTATTTTTTGAATAATTTACTGTAGAAAAGGCAATCCCTGGGATATTTAAAATTTGCGACAGTAGAAAATTAGTTTTTGAAAAATTTACTATAGAAAAGGCAATCCCTGGCGCAATTAAAATTTGTGACAGTATAAAATTAGTTTTTGAATAATTTACTATAGAAAAGTCAATCCCTGGCGCAATTAAAATTTGTGACAGTAGAAAATTATTTTTTGAATAATTTACTGTAGAAAAGGCAATCCCTGGCGCACATAAAATTTGCGACAGTAGAAAATTATTTTTTGAATAATTTACTGTAGAAAAGGCAATCCCTGGCGCAATTAAAATTTGTGACAGTAGAAAATTAGTTTTTGAATAATTTACTGTAGAAAAGACAATCCCTGGCGCACATAAAATTTGCGACAGTAAAAAATTATTTTTTGAATAATTTACTATAGAAAAGGCAATCCCTGGCGCAATTAAAATTTGTGACAGTAGAAAATTAGTTTTTGAATAATTTACTGTAGAAAAGGCAATCCCTGGCGCACATAAAATTTGCGACAGTAAAAAATTAGTTTTTGAAAAATTTACTATAGAAAAGGCAATCCCTGGCGCAATTAAAATTTGTGACAGTTGAAAATTATTTTTTGAATAATTTACTATAGAAAAGGCAATCCCTGGCGTAATTAAAATTTGCGACAGTAGAAAATTATTTTTTGAATAATTTACTATAGAAAAGGCAATCCCTGGCGCAATTAAAATTTGCGACAGTAGAAAATTAGTTTTTGAAAAATTTACTATAGAAAAGGCAATCCCTGGCGCACATAAAATTTGCGACAGTAAAAAATTATTTTTTGAATAATTTACTGTAGAAAAGGCAATCCCTGGGATATTTAAAATTTGCGACAGTAGAAAATTAGTTTTTGAAAAATTTACTATAGAAAAGGCAATCCCTGGCGCAATTAAAATTTGTGACAGTATAATATTAGTTTTTGAATAATTTACTATAGAAAAGTCAATCCCTGGCGCAATTAAAATTTGTGACAGTAGAAAATTATTTTTTGAATAATTTACTGTAGAAAAGGCAATCCCTGGCGCACATAAAATTTGCGACAGTAGAAAATTATTTTTTGAATAATTTACTGTAGAAAAGGCAATCCCTGGCGCAATTAAAATTTGTGACAGTAGAAAATTAGTTTTTGAATAATTTACTGTAGAAAAGGCAATCCCTGGCGCACATAAAATTTGCGACAGTAAAAAATTATTTTTTGAATAATTTACTATAGAAAAGGCAATCCCTGGCGCACATAAAATTTGTGACAGTTGAAAATTATTTTTTGAATAATTTACTATAGAAAAGGCAATCCCTGGCGCACATAAAATTTGCGACAGTAAAAAATTATTTTTTGAATAATTTACTGTAGAAAAGGCAATCCCTGGCGCAATTAAAATTTGCGACAGTATAAAATTAGTTTTTGAATAATTTACTATAGAAAAGTCAATCCCTGGCGCAATTAAAATTTGTGACAGTTGAAAATTATTTTTTGAATAATTTACTATAGAAAAGGCAATCCCTGGCGCACATAAAATTTGCGACAGTATAAAATTAGTTTTTGAATAATTTACTATAGAAAAGGCAATCCCTGGCGCAATTAAAATTTGTGACAGTTGAAAATTAGTTTTTGAATAATTTACTATAGAAAAGTCAATCCCTGGCGCACATAAAATTTGTGACAGTATAAAATTAGTTTTTGAAAAATTTACTATAGAAAAGGCAATCCCTGGGATATTTAAAATTTGTGACAGTTGAAAATTAGTTTTTGAATAATTTACTATATAAAAGGCAATCCCTGGCGCACATAAAATTTGCGACAGTATAAAATTAGTTTTTGAATAATTTACTATAGAAAAGGCAATCCCTGGGATATTTAAAATTTGTGACAGTATAAAATTATTCAAAAACTAATTTTCAACTGTCGCAAATTTTAATTGCGCCAGGGATTGCCTTTTCTATAGTAAATTATTCAAAAACTAATTTTCTACTGTCGCAAATTTTAAATATCCCAGGGATTGCCTTTTCTATAGTAAATTATTCAAAAACTAATTTTATACTGTCACAAATTTTAAATATCCCAGGGATTGCCTTTTCTATAGTAAATTATTCAAAAACTAATTTTATACTGTCACAAATTTTATGTGCGCCAGGGATTGACTTTTCTATAGTAAATTATTCAAAAACTAATTTTATACTGTCACAAATTTTAAATATCCCAGGGATTGCCTTTTCTATAGTATACTATAGAAAAGGCAATCCCTGGCGCAGTTAAAATTTGCGACAGTATAAAATTAGTTTTTGAATAATTTACTATAGAAAAGGCAATCCCTGGGATATTTAAAATTTGTGACAGTATAAAATTATTCAAAAACTAATTTTCAACTGTCGCAAATTTTAATTGCGCCAGGGATTGCCTTTTCTATAGTAAATTATTCAAAAACTAATTTTCTACTGTCGCAAATTTTAAATATCCCAGGGATTGCCTTTTCTATAGTAAATTATTCAAAAACTAATTTTATACTGTCACAAATTTTAAATATCCCAGGGATTGCCTTTTCTATAGTAAATTATTAAAAACTAATTTTATACTGTCACAAATTTTATGTGCGCCAGGGATTGACTTTTCTATAGTAAATTATTCAAAAACTAATTTTATACTGTCACAAATTTTAAATATCCCAGGGATTGCCTTTTCTATAGTATACTATAGAAAAGGCAATCCCTGGCGCAATTAAAATTTGCGACAGTATAAAATTAGTTTTTGAATAATTTACTATAGAAAAGGCAATCCCTGGGATATTTAAAATTTGTGACAGTATAAAATTATTCAAAAACTAATTTTCAACTGTCGCAAATTTTAATTGCGCCAGGGATTGCCTTTTCTATAGTAAATTATTCAAAAACTAATTTTCTACTGTCGCAAATTTTAAATATCCCAGGGATTGCCTTTTCTATAGTAAATTATTCAAAAACTAATTTTATACTGTCACAAATTTTAAATATCCCAGGGATTGCCTTTTCTATAGTAAATTATTCAAAAACTAATTTTATACTGTCACAAATTTTATGTGCGCCAGGGATTGACTTTTCTATAGTAAATTATTCAAAAACTAATTTTATACTGTCACAAATTTTAAATATCCCAGGGATTGCCTTTTCTATAGTAAATTATTCAAAAACTAATTTTCAACTGTCACAAATTTTAAATATCCCAGGGATTGCCTTTTCTATAGTAAATTATTCAAAAAATAATTTTCTACTGTCGCAAATTTTAAATATCCCAGGGATTGACTTTTCTATAGTAAATTATTCAAAAACTAATTTTATACTGTCACAAATTTTAAATATCCCAGGGATTGCCTTTTCTATAGTAAATTATTCAAAAACTAATTTTATACTGTCACAAATTTTAAATATCCCAGGGATTGCCTTTTCTATAGTAAATTATTCAAAAACTAATTTTATACTGTCACAAATTTTATGTGCGCCAGGGATTGACTTTTCTATAGTAAATTATTCAAAAACTAATTTTATACTGTCACAAATTTTAAATATCCCAGGGATTGCCTTTTCTATAGTAAATTATTCAAAAACTAATTTTCAACTGTCACAAATTTTAAATATCCCAGGGATTGCCTTTTCTATAGTAAATTATTCAAAAAATAATTTTCTACTGTCGCAAATTTTAAATATCCCAGGGATTGACTTTTCTATAGTAAATTATTCAAAAACTAATTTTATACTGTCACAAATTTTAAATATCCCAGGGATTGCCTTTTCTATAGTAAATTATTCAAAAACTAATTTTATACTGTCACAAATTTTAAATATCCCAGGGATTGCCTTTTCTATAGTAAATTATTCAAAAACTAATTTTATACTGTCGCAAATTTTATGTGCGCCAGGGATTGCCTTTTCTACAGTAAATTATTCAAAAAATAATTTTCAACTGTCACAAATTTTATGTGCGCCAGGGATTGCCTTTTCTATAGTAAATTTTTCAAAAACTAATTTTATACTGTCACAAATTTTAATTGCGCCAGGGATTGCCTTTTATATAGTAAATTATTCAAAAACTAATTTTCAACTGTCACAAATTTTAAATATCCCAGGGATTGCCTTTTCTATAGTAAATTTTTCAAAAACTAATTTTATACTGTCACAAATTTTAATTGCGCCAGGGATTGCCTTTTATATAGTAAATTATTCAAAAACTAATTTTATACTGTCACAAATTTTAAATATCCCAGGGATTGCCTTTTCTATAGTAAATTATTCAAAAACTAATTTTATACTGTCGCAAATTTTAATTGCGCCAGGGATTGCCTTTTCTATAGTAAATTATTCAAAAAATAATTTTATACTGTCACAAATTTTAAATATCCCATAGATAGATTACTTATAGAAAAGGCAATCCCTGGCGCAATTAAAATTTGCGACAGTAGAAAATTAGTTTTTGAATAATTTACTATAGAAAAGGCAATCCCTGGCGCACATAAAATTTGTGACAGTTGAAAATTATTTTTTGAATAATTTACTATAGAAAAGGCAATCCCTGGGATATTTAAAATTTGTGACAGTATAAAATTAGTTTTTGAATAATTTACTATAGAAAAGGCAATCCCTGGGATATTTAAAATTTGTGACAGTATAAAATTAGTTTTTGAATAATTTACTATAGAAAAGTCAATCCCTGGGATATTTAAAATTTGCGACAGTAGAAAATTATTTTTTGAATAATTTACTATAGAAAAGGCAATCCCTGGGATATTTAAAATTTGTGACAGTTGAAAATTAGTTTTTGAATAATTTACTATATAAAAGGCAATCCCTGGCGCAATTAAAATTTGTGACAGTATAAAAAAAAAACTAATTTTATACTGTCGCAAATTTTAATTGCGCCAGGGATTGCCTTTTCTATAGTAAATTATTCAAAAACTAATTTTATACTGTCACAAATTTTAATTGCGCCAGGGATTGCCTTTTCTATAGTAAATTATTCAAAAAATAATTTTCAACTGTCACAAATTTTATGTGCGCCAGGGATTGCCTTTTCTATAGTAAATTATTCAAAAACTAATTTTCTACTGTCGCAAATTTTAATTGCGCCAGGGATTGCCTTTTCTATAAGTAATCTATCTATGGGATATTTAAAATTTGTGACAGTATAAAATTATTTTTTGAATAATTTACTATAGAAAAGGCAATCCCTGGCGCAATTAAAATTTGCGACAGTATAAAATTAGTTTTTGAATAATTTACTATAGAAAAGGCAATCCCTGGGATATTTAAAATTTGTGACAGTATAAAATTAGTTTTTGAATAATTTACTATATAAAAGGCAATCCCTGGCGCAATTAAAATTTGCGACAGTATAAAATTAGTTTTTGAATAATTTACTATAGAAAAGGCAATCCCTGGGATATTTAAAATTTGCGACAGTAGAAAATTAGTTTTTGAATAATTTACTATAGAAAAGGCAATCCCTGGGATATTTAAAATTTGTGACAGTTGAAAATTAGTTTTTGAATAATTTACTATATAAAAGGCAATCCCAGGGATTGCCTTTTCTATAGTAAATTATTCAAAAACTAATTTTATACTGTCGCAAATTTTAATTGCGCCAGGGATTGCCTTTTCTATAGTAAATTATTCAAAAAATAATTTTATACTGTCACAAATTTTAAATATCCCAGGGATTGCCTTTTCTATAGTAAATTATTCAAAAACTAATTTTATACTGTCGCAAATTTTAATTGCGCCAGGGATTGCCTTTTCTATAGTAAATTATTCAAAAAATAATTTTCTACTGTCGCAAATTTTAAATATCCCAGGGATTGACTTTTCTATAGTAAATTATTCAAAAACTAATTTTATACTGTCACAAATTTTAAATATCCCAGGGATTGCCTTTTCTACAGTAAATTATTCAAAAAATAATTTTCAACTGTCACAAATTTTATGTGCGCCAGGGATTGCCTTTTCTATAGTAAATTTTTCAAAAACTAATTTTATACTGTCGCAAATTTTATGTGCGCCAGGGATTGCATTTTATATAGTAAATTATTCAAAAAATAATTTTATACTGTCACAAATTTTAATTGCGCCAGGGATTGCCTTTTCTATAGTAAATTATTCAAAAACTAATTTTATACTGTCGCAAATTTTAATTGCGCCAGGGATTGCCTTCTCTATAGTAAATTATTCAAAAAATAATTTTCTACTCTCGCAAATTTTAAATATCCCAGGGATTGACTTTTCTATAGTAAATTATTCAAAAACTAATTTTCTACTGTCGCAAATTTTAATTACGCCAGGGATTGCCTTTTATATAGTAAATTATTCAAAAACTAATTTTCTACTGTCGCAAATTTTAAATACGCCAGGGATTGCCTTTTATATAGTAAATTATTCAAAAACTAATTTTCTACTGTCGCAAATTTTAAATATCCCAGGGATTGCCTTTTCTACAGTAAATTATTCAAAAAATAATTTTCAACTGTCACAAATTTTATGTGCGCCAGGGATTGCCTTTTCTATAGTAAATTATTCAAAAAATAATTTTCTACTGTCGCAAATTTTATGTGCGCCAGGGATTGCCTTTTCTATAGTAAATTATTCAAAAAATAATTTTATACTGTCGCAAATTTTAATTGCGCCAGGGATTGCCTTTTCTATAGTAAATTATTCAAAAAATAATTTTATACTGTCGCAAATTTTATGTGCGCCAGGGATTGCCTTTTCTATAGTAAATTATTCAAAAACTAATTTTATACTGTCGCAAATTTTATGTGCGCCAGGGATTGCCTTTTCTATAGTAAATTATTCAAAAACTAATTTTCTACTGTCGCAAATTTTAATTGCGCCAGGGATTGCCTTTTCTATAGTAAATTATTCAAAAAATAATTTTCAACTGTCACAAATTTTATGTGCGCCAGGGATTGCCTTTTCTATAGTAAATTATTCAAAAACTAATTTTATACTGTCGCAAATTTTATGTGCGCCAGGGATTGCCTTTTCTATAGTAAATTATTCAAAAAATAATTTTCTACTGTCGCAAATTTTAAATATCCCAGGGATTGCCTTTTCTATAGTAAATTATTCAAAAACTAATTTTATACTGTCGCAAATTTTAATTGCGCCAGGGATTGCCTTTTCTATAGTAAATTATTCAAAAAATAATTTTCTACTGTCGCAAATTTTAAATATCCCAGGGATTGCCTTTTCTATAGTAAATTATTCAAAAAATAATTTTATACTGTCGCAAATTTTATGTGCGCCAGGGATTGCCTTTTCTATAGTAAATTATTCAAAAACTAATTTTCAACTGTCACAAATTTTATGTGCGCCAGGGATTGCCTTTTCTATAGTAAATTATTCAAAAACTAATTTTATACTGTCGCAAATTTTAATTGCGCCAGGGATTGCCTTTTCTATAGTAAATTATTCAAAAACTAATTTTATACTGTCGCAAATTTTATGTGCGCCAGGGATTGCCTTTTCTATAGTAAATTATTCAAAAAATAATTTTATACTGTCGCAAATTTTAATTGCGCCAGGGATTGACTTTTCTATAGTAAATTATTCAAAAAATAATTTTCTACTGTCGCAAATTTTAAATATCCCAGGGATTGCCTTTTCTATAGTAAATTATTCAAAAACTAATTTTATACTGTCACAAATTTTAATTGCGCCAGGGATTGCCTTTTCTATAGTAAATTATTCAAAAAATAATTTTCTACTGTCGCAAATTTTAAATATCCCAGGGATTGCCTTTTTATATAGTAAATTATTCAAAAACTAATTTTATACTGTCGCAAATTTTAATTGCGCCAGGGATTGCCTTTTCTATAGTAAATTATTCAAAAAATAATTTTCTACTGTCGCAATTTTTAATTGCGCCAGGGATTGCCTTTTCTACAGTAAATTATTCAAAAAATAATTTTATACTGTCACAAATTTTAATTGCGCCAGGGATTGCCTTTTCTATAGTAAATTATTCAAAAACTAATTTTATACTGTCACAAATTTTAATTGCGCCAGGGATTGCCTTTTCTACAGTAAATTATTCAAAAACTAATTTTATACTGTCGCAAATTTTAATTGCGCCAGGGATTGCCTTTTCTATAGTAAATTATTCAAAAACTAATTTTATACTGTCGCAAATTTTAAATATCCCAGGGATTGCCTTTTCTATAGTAAATTATTCAAAAACTAATTTTCTACTGTCGCAAATTTTAATTACGCCAGGGATTGCCTTTTCTATAGTAAATTATTCAAAAACTAATTTTATACTGTCACAAATTTTAAATATCCCAGGGATTGCCTTTTCTATAGTAAATTATTCGAAAACTAGTTTTATACTGTCGCAAATTTTAATTGCGCCAGGGATTGCCTTTTCTATAGTAAATTATTCAAAAACTAATTTTATACTGTCGCAAATTTTAAATATCCCAGGGATTGCCTTTTCTACAGTAAATTATTCAAAAACTAATTTTAAACTGTCGCAAATTTTAATTGCGCCAGGGATTGCCTTTTCTATAGTAAATTATTCAAAAACTAATTTTATACTGTCACAAATTTTAAATATCCCAGGGATTGCCTTTTCTATAGTAAATTATTCAAAAACTAATTTTATACTGTCGCAAATTTTAATTGCGCCAGGGATTGCCTTTTATATAGTAAATTATTCAAAAACTAATTTTATACTGTCGCAAATTTTAAATATCCCAGGGATTGCCTTTTCTATAGTAAATTATTCAAAAAATAATTTTATACTGTCGCAAATTTTAATTACGCCAGGGATTGCCTTTTATATAGTAAATTATTCAAAAACTAATTTTCTACTGTCGCAAATTTTAAATATCCCAGGGATTGCCTTTTATATAGTAAATTTTTCAAAAACTAATTTTCTACTGTCGCAAATTTTAATTGCGCCAGGGATTGCCTTTTCTATAGTAAATTTTTCAAAAACTAATTTTATACTGTCGCAAATTTTATGTGCGCCAGGGATTGCCTTTTCTATAGTAAATTATTCAAAAACTAATTTTATACTGTCGCAAATTTTAATTACGCCAGGGATTGCCTTTTCTATAGTAAATTATTCAAAAACTAATTTTATACTGTCACAAATTTTATGTGCGCCAGGGATTGCCTTTTCTATAGTAAATTATTCAAAAAATAATTTTCAACTGTCGCAAATTTTAATTACGCCAGGGATTGCCTTTTCTATAGTAAATTATTCAAAAAATAATTTTATACTGTCGCAAATTTTAATTGCGCCAGGGATTGCCTTTTATATAGTAAATTTTTCAAAAAATAATTTTATACTGTCGCAAATTTTAAATATCCCAGGGATTGCCTTTTCTATAGTAAATTATTCAAAAAATAATTTTATACTGTCGCAAATTTTAATTGCGCCAGGGATTGCCTTTTCTATAGTAAATTATTCAAAAAATAATTTTCTACTGTCGCAAATTTTAAATATCCCAGGGATTGCCTTTTCTACAGTAAATTATTCAAAAAATAATTTTCTACTGTCGCAAATTTTAATTACGCCAGGGATTGCCTTTTATATAGTAAATTTTTCAAAAACTAATTTTATACTGTCGCAAATTTTATGTGCGCCAGGGATTGCCTTTTCTATAGTAAATTATTCAAAAACTAATTTTATACTGTCGCAAATTTTATGTGCGCCAGGGATTGCCTTTTATATAGTAAATTTTTCAAAAACTAATTTTATACTGTCGCAAATTTTATGTGCGCCAGGGATTGCCTTTTATATAGTAAATTATTCAAAAAATAATTTTCTACTGTCGCAAATTTTATGTGCGCCAGGGATTGCCTTTTCTATAGTAAATTATTCAAAAAATAATTTTCTACTGTCGCAAATTTTAAATATCCCAGGGATTGCCTTTTCTATAGTAAATTATTCAAAAACTAATTTTATACTGTCGCAAATTTTAATTGCGCCAGGGATTGCCTTTTCTATAGTAAATTATTCAAAAAATAATTTTCAACTGTCACAAATTTTATGTGCGCCAGGGATTGCCTTTTCTATAGTAAATTATTCAAAAACTAATTTTATACTGTCGCAAATTTTATGTGCGCCAGGGATTGCCTTTTCTATAGTAAATTATTCAAAAAATAATTTTCTACTGTCGCAAATTTTAAATATCCCAGGGATTGCCTTTTCTATAGTAAATTATTCAAAAACTAATTTTATACTGTCGCAAATTTTAATTGCGCCAGGGATTGCCTTTTCTATAGTAAATTATTCAAAAAATAATTTTCTACTGTCGCAAATTTTAAATATCCCAGGGATTGCCTTTTCTATAGTAAATTATTCAAAAAATAATTTTATACTGTCGCAAATTTTAAATATCCCAGGGATTGCCTTTTCTATAGTAAATTATTCAAAAACTAATTTTCTACTGTCGCAAATTTTAAATATCCCAGGGATTGCCTTTTCTACAGTAAATTATTCAAAAAATAATTTTCAACTGTCACAAATTTTATGTGCGCCAGGGATTGCCTTTTCTATAGTAAATTATTCAAAAAATAATTTTCTACTGTCGCAAATTTTATGTGCGCCAGGGATTGCCTTTTCTATAGTAAATTATTCAAAAAATAATTTTATACTGTCGCAAATTTTAAATATCCCAGGGATTGCCTTTTCTATAGTAAATTATTCAAAAACTAATTTTATACTGTCGCTAATTTTAAATATCCCAGGGATTGCCTTTTCTATAGTAAATTATTCAAAAACTAATTTTCTACTGTCGCAAATTTTAAATATCCCAGGGATTGACTTTTCTATAGTAAATTATTCAAAAACTAATTTTCTACTGTCGCAAATTTTAAATATCCCAGGGATTGCCTTTTCTACAGTAAATTATTCAAAAAATAATTTTCTACTGTCGCAAATTTTATGTGCGCCAGGGATTGCCTTTTCTATAGTAAATTATTCAAAAACTAATTTTATACTGTCACAAATTTTAATTGCGCCAGGGATTGCCTTTTCTACAGTAAATTATTCAAAAACTAATTTTATTCTGTCGCAAATTTTAATTGCGCCAGGGATTGCCTTTTCTATAGTAAATTATTCAAAAACTAATTTTATACTGTCACAAATTTTAAATATCCCAGGGATTGCCTTTTCTATAGTAAATTATTCAAAAACTAATTTTCAACTGTCGCAAATTTTAATTACGCCAGGGATTGCCTTTTCTATAGTAAATTATTCAAAAACTAATTTTATACTGTCACAAATTTTAAATATCCCAGGGATTGCCTTTTCTATAGTAAATTATTCAAAAACTAATTTTATACTGTCGCAAATTTTAATTGCGCCAGGGATTGCCTTTTCTATAGTAAATTATTCAAAAACTAATTTTCTACTGTCGCAAATTTTAAATATCCCAGGGATTGACTTTTCTATAGTAAATTATTCAAAAACTAATTTTCTACTGTCGCAAATTTTAATTGCGCCAGGGATTGCCTTTTCTACAGTAAATTTTTCAAAAACTAATTTTATACTGTCGCAAATTTTAATTACGCCAGGGATTGCCTTTTCTATAGTAAATTATTCAAAAAATAATTTTCAACTGTCACAAATTTTAATTGCGCCAGGGATTGCCTTTTCTATAGTAAATTTTTCAAAAACTAATTTTATACTGTCGCAAATTTTAAATATCCCAGGGATTGCCTTTTATATAGTAAATTATTCAAAAAATAATTTTATACTGTCGCAAATTTTAATTACGCCAGGGATTGCCTTTTATATAGTAAATTATTCAAAAACTAATTTTCTACTGTCGCAAATTTTAAATATCCCAGGGATTGCCTTTTATATAGTAAATTTTTCAAAAACTAATTTTCTACTGTCGCAAATTTTAATTGCGCCAGGGATTGCCTTTTCTATAGTAAATTTTTCAAAAACTAATTTTATACTGTCGCAAATTTTATGTGCGCCAGGGATTGCCTTTTCTATAGTAAATTATTCAAAAACTAATTTTATACTGTCGCAAATTTTAATTACGCCAGGGATTGCCTTTTCTATAGTAAATTATTCAAAAACTAATTTTATACTGTCACAAATTTTAAATATCCCAGGGATTGCCTTTTCTATAGTAAATTTTTCAAAAACTAATTTTCAACTGTCACAAATTTTAATTGCGCCAGGGATTGACTTTTCTATAGTAAATTATTCAAAAACTAATTTTATACTGTCGCAAATTTTAATTACGCCAGGGATTGCCTTTTCTATAGTAAATTATTCAAAAACTAATTTTATACTGTCACAAATTTTAAATATCCCAGGGATTGCCTTTTCTACAGTAAATTATTCAAAAAATAATTTTCAACTGTCACAAATTTTATGTGCGCCAGGGATTGCCTTTTCTATAGTAAATTATTCAAAAAATAATTTTCTACTGTCGCAAATTTTATGTGCGCCAGGGATTGCCTTTTCTATAGTAAATTATTCAAAAAATAATTTTATACTGTCGCAAATTTTAAATATCCCAGGGATTGCCTTTTCTATAGTAAATTTTTCAAAAACTAATTTTATACTGTCGCAAGTTTTAATTGCGCCAGGGATTGCCTTTTCTATAGTAAATTATTCAAAAAATAATTTTCTACTGTCGCAAATTTTAAATATCCCAGGGATTGCCTTTTCTATAGTAAATTATTCAAAAAATAATTTTCTACTGTCGCAAATTTTAAATATCCCAGGGATTGCCTTTTCTATAGTAAATTATTCAAAAACTAATTTTATACTGTCACAAATTTTAATTGCGCCAGGGATTGCCTTTTCCATAGTAAATTATTCAAAAAATAATTTTATACTGTCGCAAATTTTAAATATTTCAGGGATTGCCTTTTATATAGTAAATTATTCAAAAAATAATTTTCAACTGTCGCAAATTTTAATTGCGCCAGGGATTGCCTTTTATATAGTAAATTATTCAAAAAATAATTTTCTACTGTCGCAAATTTTATGTGCGCCAGGGATTGCCTTTTCTACAGTAAATTATTCAAAAAATAATTTTATACTGTCACAAATTTTAATTGCGCCAGGGATTGCCTTTTCTATAGTAAATTATTCAAAAAATAATTTTCAACTGTCACAAATTTTAATTGCGCCAGGGATTGCCTTTTCTATAGTAAATTATTCAAAAACTAATTTTATACTGTCACAAATTTTAAATATCCCAGGGATTGCCTTTTCTACAGTAAATTATTCAAAAACTAATTTTATACTGTCGCAAATTTTAAATATCCCAGGGATTGCCTTTTCTACAGTAAATTATTCAAAAACTAATTTTATACTGTCGCAAATTTTAAATATCCCAGGGATTGCCTTTTCTATAGTAAATTATTCAAAAACTAATTTTATACTGTCACAAATTTTAAATATCCCAGGGATTGCCTTTTCTATAGTAAATTATTCAAAAACTAATTTTATACTGTCACAAATTTTAATTGCGCCAGGGATTGACTTTTCTATAGTAAATTATTCAAAAAATAATTTTCAACTGTCACAAATTTTAATTGCGCCAGGGATTGACTTTTCTATAGTAAATTATTCAAAAACTAATTTTATACTGTCGCAAATTTTAAATATCCCAGGGATTGCCTTTTCTATAGTAAATTATTCAAAAAATAATTTTCTACTGTCGCAAATTTTAAATATCCCAGGGATTGCCTTTTCTACAGTAAATTATTCAAAAACTAATTTTATACTGTCGCAAATTTTAAATATCCCAGGGATTGCCTTTTCTATAGTAAATTATTCAAAAACTAATTTTATACTGTCACAAATTTTAAATATCCCAGGGATTGCCTTTTCTATAGTAAATTATTCAAAAACTAATTTTATACTGTCACAAATTTTAATTGCGCCAGGGATTGCCTTTTCTATAGTAAATTATTCAAAAACTAATTTTCTACTGTCGCAAATTTTAAATATCCCAGGGATTGCCTTTTCTATAGTAAATTATTCAAAAAATAATTTTATACTGTCGCAAATTTTAATTGCGCCAGGGATTGCCTTTTCTATAGTAAATTTTTCAAAAACTAATTTTATACTGTCGCAAATTTTAAATATCCCGGGGATTGCCTTTTCTATAGTAAATTATTCAAAAACTAATTTTATACTGTCACAAATTTTAATTGCGCCAGGGATTGCCTTTTCTATAGTAAATTATTCAAAAAATAATTTTCAACTGTCACAAATTTTAATTGCGCCAGGGATTGCCTTTTCTATAGTAAATTATTCAAAAACTAATTTTATACTGTCACAAATTTTAAATATCCCAGGGATTGCCTTTTCTACAGTAAATTATTCAAAAACTAATTTTATACTGTCGCAAATTTTAAATATCCCAGGGATTGCCTTTTCTATAGTAAATTATTCAAAAAATAATTTTATACTGTCGCAAATTTTATGTGCGCCAGGGATTGCCTTTTATATAGTAAATTTTTCAAAAAATAATTTTATACTGTCGCAAATTTTAATTGCGCCAGGGATTGCCTTTTCTATAGTAAATTTTTCAAAAACTAATTTTATACTGTCGCAAATTTTAAATATCCCAGGGATTGCCTTTTCTATAGTAAATTATTCAAAAAATAATTTTATACTGTGGCAAATTTTAATTGCGCCAGGGATTGCCTTTTCTATAGTAAATTTTTCAAAAACTAATTTTATACTGTCGCAAATTTTAAATATCCCAGGGATTGCCTTTTCTATAGTAAATTATTCAAAATCTAATTTTATACTGTCACAAATTTTAATTGCGCCAGGGATTGCCTTTTATATAGTAAATTTTTCAAAAAATAATTTTCTACTGTCGCAAATTTTAATTACGCCAGGGATTGCCTTTTATATAGTAAATTATTCAAAAAATAATTTTCTACTGTCGCAAATTTTAATTGCGCCAGGGATTGCCTTTTCTACAGTAAATTATTCAAAAAATAATTTTCTACTGTCGCAAATTTTAATTACGCCAGGGATTGACTTTTCTATAGTAAATTTTTCAAAAACTAATTTTATACTGTCGCAAATTTTAAATATCCCAGGGATTGCCTTTTATATAGTAAATTTTTCAAAAACTAATTTTCTACTGTCGCAAATTTTAATTGCGCCAGGGATTGCCTTTTCTATAGTAAATTTTTCAAAAACTAATTTTCTACTGTCGCAAATTTTAATTACGCCAGGGATTGCCTTTTATATAGTAAATTATTCAAAAAATAATTTTCTACTGTCGCAAATTTTAATTGCGCCAGGGATTGCCTTTTATATAGTAAATTATTCAAAAAATAATTTTCTACTGTCGCAAATTTTAAATATCCCAGGGATTGCCTTTTCTACAGTAAATTATTCAAAAAATAATTTTATACTGTCGCAAATTTTAATTACGCCAGGGATTGCCTTTTATATAGTAAATTTTTCAAAAACTAATTTTATACTGTCGCAAATTTTAATTGCGCCAGGGATTGCCTTTTCTACAGTAAATTATTCAAAAAATAATTTTATACTGTCGCAAATTTTAATTGCGCCAGGGATTGCCTTTTATATAGTAAATTATTCAAAAACTAATTTTCAACTGTCACAAATTTTAATTGCGCCAGGGATTGCCTTTTCTATAGTAAATTTTTTAAAAACTAATTTTATACTGTCGCAAATTTTAAATATCCCAGGGATTGCCTTTTATATAGTAAATTTTTCAAAAACTAATTTTATACTGTCGCAAATTTTAATTGCGTCAGGGATTGCCTTTTCTACAGTAAATTATTCAAAAAATAATTTTATACTGTCGCAAATTTTAATTACGCCAGGGATTGACTTTTCTATAGTAAATTATTCAAAAAATAATTTTATACTGTCGCAAATTTTAATTGCGCCAGGGATTGCCTTTTATATAGTAAATTTTTCAAAAACTAATTTTCTACTGTCGCAAATTTTAAATATCCCAGGGATTGCCTTTTCTATAGTAAATTATTCAAAAAATAATTTTATACTGTCGCAAATTTTAAATATCCCAGGGATTGCCTTTTATATAGTAAATTATTCAAAAAATAATTTTATACTGTCGCAAATTTTAATTGCGCCAGGGATTGCCTTTTCTATAGTAAATTATTCAAAAAATAATTTTATACTGTCGCAAATTTTAATTGCGCCAGGGATTGCCTTTTATATAGTAAATTTTTCAAAAACTAATTTTCTACTGTCGCAAATTTTAAATATCCCAGGGATTGCCTTTTCTATAGTAAATTATTCAAAAAATAATTTTATACTGTCGCAAATTTTAAATATCCCAGGGATTGCCTTTTCTATAGTAAATTATTCAAAAAATAATTTTATACTGTCGCAAATTTTATGTGCGCCAGGGATTGCCTTTTATATAGTAAATTTTTCAAAAAATAATTTTATACTGTCGCAAATTTTAATTGCGCCAGGGATTGCCTTTTCTATAGTAAATTTTTCAAAAACTAATTTTATACTGTCGCAAATTTTAAACATCCCAGGGATTGCCTTTTCTATAGTAAATTATTCAAAAAATAATTTTCTACTGTCGCAAATTTTATGAGCGCCAGGGATTGCCTTTTCTATAGTAAATTTTTCAAAAACTAATTTTATACTGTCGCAAATTTTAAATATCCCAGGGATTGCCTTTTCTATAGTAAATTATTCAAAAACTAATTTTATACTGTCACAAATTTTAATTGCGCCAGGGATTGCCTTTTCTATAGTAAATTATTCAAAAAATAATTTTATACTGTCGCAAATTTTATGTGCGCCAGGGATTGCCTTTTATATAGTAAATTTTTCAAAAAATAATTTTATACTGTCGCAAATTTTAATTGCGCCAGGGATTGCCTTTTCTATAGTAAATTTTTCAAAAACTAATTTTATACTGTCGCAAATTTTAAATATCCCAGGGATTGCCTTTTCTACAGTAAATTATTCAAAAAATAATTTTATACTGTCGCAAATTTTAATTACGCCAGGGATTGACTTTTCTATAGTAAATTATTCAAAAAATAATTTTCAACTGTCACAAATTTTAATTACGCCAGGGATTGCCTTTTATATAGTAAATTTTTCAAAAAATAATTTTCTACTGTCGCAAATTTTAAATATCCCAGGGATTGCCTTTTCTACAGTAAATTATTCAAAAACTAATTTTCTACTGTCGCAAATTTTAAATATCCCAGGGATTGCCTTTTCTATAGTAAATTATTCAAAAACTAATTTTATACTGTCACAAATTTTAATTACGCCAGGGATTGCCTTTTCTATAGTAAATTATTCAAAAAATAATTTTCTACTGTCGCAAATTTTAAATATCCCAGGGATTGCCTTTTCTACAGTAAATTATTCAAAAAATAATTTTATACTGTCGCAAATTTTATGTGCGCCAGGGATTGCCTTTTCTATAGTAAATTATTCAAAAACTAATTTTATACTGTCGCAAATTTTAAATATCCCAGGGATTGCCTTTTCTATAGTAAATTATTCAAAAAATAATTTTCTACTGTCGCAAATTTTAATTGCGCCAGGGATTGCCTTTTCTATAGTAAATTTTTCAAAAACTAATTTTATACTGTCGCAAATTTTAAATATCCCAGGGATTGCCTTTTCTACAGTAAATTATTCAAAAAATAATTTTATACTGTCACAAATTTTAATTGCGCCAGGGATTGACTTTTCTATAGTAAATTATTCAAAAAATAATTTTCTACTGTCGCAAATTTTAATTGCGCCAGGGATTGCCTTTTCTATAGTAAATTATTCAAAAACTAATTTTATACTGTCACAAATTTTAATTGCGCCAGGGATTGCCTTTTATATAGTAAATTATTCAAAAACTAATTTTCAACTGTCACAAATTTTAATTGCGCCAGGGATTGACTTTTCTATAGTAAATTATTCAAAAAATAATTTTCAACTGTCGCAAATTTTATGTGCGCCAGGGATTGCCTTTTCTACAGTAAATTATTCAAAAACTAATTTTCAACTGTCACAAATTTTAATTGCGCCAGGGATTGCCTTTTATATAGTAAATTATTCAAAAAATAATTTTCTACTGTCGCAAATTTTAAATATCCCAGGGATTGCCTTTTCTATAGTAAATTATTCAAAAACTAATTTTATACTGTCGCAAATTTTAAATATCCCAGGGATTGCCTTTTATATAGTAAATTATTCAAAAAATAATTTTCAACTGTCACAAATTTTAATTGCGCCAGGGATTGACTTTTCTATAGTAAATTATTCAAAAACTAATTTTCTACTGTCGCAAATTTTAAATATCCCAGGGATTGCCTTTTCTATAGTAAATTATTCAAAAAATAATTTTCAACTGTCGCAAATTTTAATTGCGCCAGGGATTGCCTTTTATATAGTAAATTATTCAAAAAATAATTTTATACTGTCGCAAATTTTAATTGCGCCAGGGATTGCCTTTTATATAGTAAATTTTTCAAAAACTAATTTTATACTGTCACAAATTTTAAATATCCCAGGGATTGCCTTTTCTATAGTAAATTATTCAAAAAATAATTTTATACTGTCACAAATTTTAATTGCGCCAGGGATTGCCTTTTATATAGTAAATTTTTCAAAAAATAATTTTATACTGTCGCAAATTTTAATTGCGCCAGGGATTGCCTTTTCTATAGTAAATTTTTCAAAAACTAATTTTATACTGTCGCAAATTTTAAATATCCCAGGGATTGCCTTTTCTATAGTAAATTATTCAAAAAATAACTTTCAACTGTCACAAATTTTAATTGCGCCAGGGATTGCCTTTTCTATAGTAAATTTTTCAAAAACTAATTTTCTACTGTCGCAAATTTTAAATATCCCAGGGATTGCCTTTTCTATAGTAAATTATTCAAAAAATAATTTTCTACTGTCGCAAATTTTATGTGCGCCAGGGATTGCCTTTTCTATAGTAAATTTTTCAAAAACTAATTTTATACTGTCGCAAATTTTAAATATCCCAGGGATTGCCTTTTCTATAGTAAATTATTCAAAAACTAATTTTATACTGTCACAAATTTTAATTGCGCCAGGGATTGCCTTTTCTATAGTAAATTATTCAAAAAATAATTTTATACTGTCGCAAATTTTATGTGCGCCAGGGATTGCCTTTTATATAGTAAATTTTTCAAAAAATAATTTTATACTGTCGCAAATTTTAATTGCGCCAGGGATTGCCTTTTCTATAGTAAATTTTTCAAAAACTAATTTTATACTGTCGCAAATTTTAAATATCCCAGGGATTGCCTTTTCTACAGTAAATTATTCAAAAAATAATTTTATACTGTCGCAAATTTTAATTACGCCAGGGATTGACTTTTCTATAGTAAATTATTCAAAAAATAATTTTCAACTGTCACAAATTTTAATTACGCCAGGGATTGCCTTTTATATAGTAAATTTTTCAAAAACTAATTTTATACTGTCACAAATTTTAAATATCCCAGGGATTGCCTTTTCTACAGTAAATTATTCAAAAACTAATTTTCTACTGTCGCAAATTTTAAATATCCCAGGGATTGCCTTTTCTATAGTAAATTATTCAAAAACTAATTTTATACTGTCACAAATTTTAATTACGCCAGGGATTGCCTTTTCTATAGTAAATTATTCAAAAAATAATTTTATACTGTCGCAAATTTTATGTGCGCCAGGGATTGCCTTTTCTATAGTAAATTATTCAAAAAATAATTTTATACTGTCGCAAATTTTAATTGCGCCAGGGATTGCCTTTTATATAGTAAATTATTCAAAAAATAATTTTCTACTGTCGCAAATTTTAAATATCCCAGGGATTGCCTTTTCTATAGTAAATTATTCAAAAAATAATTTTCTACTGTCGCAAATTTTATGTGCGCCAGGGATTGCCTTTTCTATAGTAAATTTTTCAAAAACTAATTTTATACTGTCGCAAATTTTAAATATCCCAGGGATTGCCTTTTCTATAGTAAATTATTCAAAAACTAATTTTATACTGTCACAAATTTTAATTGCGCCAGGGATTGCCTTTTATATAGTAAATTATTCAAAAAATAATTTTATACTGTCGCAAATTTTATGTGCGCCAGGGATTGCCTTTTATATAGTAAATTTTTCAAAAAATAATTTTATACTGTCGCAAATTTTAATTGCGCCAGGGATTGCCTTTTCTATAGTAAATTTTTCAAAAACTAATTTTATACTGTCGCAAATTTTAAATATCCCAGGGATTGCCTTTTCTACAGTAAATTATTCAAAAAATAATTTTATACTGTCGCAAATTTTAATTACGCCAGGGATTGACTTTTCTATAGTAAATTATTCAAAAAATAATTTTATACTGTCGCAAATTTTAATTGCGCCAGGGATTGCCTTTTCTATAGTAAATTATTCAAAAACTAATTTTATACTGTCACAAATTTTAAATATCCCAGGGATTGCCTTTTCTATAGTAAATTATTCAAAAACTAATTTTATACTGTCACAAATTTTATGTGCGCCAGGGATTGCCTTTTCTATAGTAAATTTTTCAAAAACTAATTTTATACTGTCGCAAATTTTAAATATCCCAGGGATTGCCTTTTCTACAGTAAATTATTCAAAAAATAATTTTATACTGTCGCAAATTTTAATTACGCCAGGGATTGACTTTTCTATAGTAAATTATTCAAAAAATAATTTTATACTGTCGCAAATTTTAATTGCGCCAGGGATTGCCTTTTATATAGTAAATTTTTCAAAAACTAATTTTCTACTGTCGCAAATTTTAAATATCCCAGGGATTGCCTTTTCTATAGTAAATTATTCAAAAAATAATTTTATACTGTCGCAAATTTTAAATATCCCAGGGATTGCCTTTTATATAGTAAATTATTCAAAAAATAATTTTATACTGTCGCAAATTTTAATTGCGCCAGGGATTGCCTTTTCTATAGTAAATTATTCAAAAAATAATTTTATACTGTCGCAAATTTTAATTGCGCCAGGGATTGCCTT
Source organism: Dioctria linearis (assembly GCA_963930735.1). Classification (NCBI taxonomy): domain Eukaryota; kingdom Metazoa; phylum Arthropoda; class Insecta; order Diptera; family Asilidae; genus Dioctria; species Dioctria linearis. The sequence continues at coordinate 152,140 of CAWVNZ010000867.1, read as the reverse complement.
TTATATAGTAAATTTTTCAAAAACTAATTTTCTACTGTCGCAAATTTTAAATATCCCAGGGATTGCCTTTTCTATAGTAAATTATTCAAAAAATAATTTTATACTGTCGCAAATTTTAAATATCCCAGGGATTGCCTTTTCTATAGTAAATTATTCAAAAAATAATTTTATACTGTCGCAAATTTTATGTGCGCCAGGGATTGCCTTTTATATAGTAAATTTTTCAAAAAATAATTTTATACTGTCGCAAATTTTAATTGCGCCAGGGATTGCCTTTTATATAGTAAATTATTCAAAAAATAATTTTATACTGTCGCAAATTTTAAATATCCCAGGGATTGCCTTTTCTATAGTAAATTTTTCAAAAAATAATTTTCTACTGTCGCAAATTTTAATTACGCCAGGGATTGCCTTTTATATAGTAAATTATTCAAAAAATAATTTTATACTGTCGCAAATTTTATGTGCGCCAGGGATTGCCTTTTATATAGTAAATTATTCAAAAACTAATTTTCTACTGTCGCAAATTTTAAATATCCCAGGGATTGCCTTTTCTATAGTAAATTATTCAAAAAATAATTTTATACTGTCACAAATTTTAATTGCGCCAGGGATTGCCTTTTCTATAGTAAATTATTCAAAAACTAATTTTATACTGTCGCAAATTTTAATTACGCCAGGGATTGCCTTTTATATAGTAAATTATTCAAAAACTAATTTTCTACTGTCGCAAGTTTTAATTACGCCAGGGATTGCCTTTTATATAGTAAATTATTCAAAAAATAATTTTCTACTGTCGCAAATTTTAATTGCGCCAGGGATTGCCTTTTATATAGTAAATTATTCAAAAAATAATTTTCTACTGTCGCAAATTTTAAATATCCCAGGGATTGCCTTTTCTACAGTAAATTATTCAAAAAATAATTTTATACTGTCGCAAATTTTAATTACGCCAGGGATTGCCTTTTATATAGTAAATTTTTCAAAAACTAATTTTATACTGTCGCAAATTTTAATTGCGCCAGGGATTGCCTTTTCTACAGTAAATTATTCAAAAAATAATTTTATACTGTCGCAAATTTTAATTGCGCCAGGGATTGCCTTTTATATAGTAAATTATTCAAAAACTAATTTTCAACTGTCACAAATTTTAATTGCGCCAGGGATTGCCTTTTCTATAGTAAATTTTTCAAAAACTAATTTTATACTGTCGCAAATTTTAAATATCCCAGGGATTGCCTTTTATATAGTAAATTTTTCAAAAACTAATTTTCTACTGTCGCAAATTTTAATTGCGCCAGGGATTGCCTTTTCTACAGTAAATTTTTCAAAAACTAATTTTATACTGTCGCAAATTTTAAATATCCCAGAGATTGCCTTTTATATAGTAAATTTTTCAAAAACTAATTTTCTACTGTCGCAAATTTTAATTGCGCCAGGGATTGCCTTTTCTATAGTAAATTTTTCAAAAACTAATTTTATACTGTCGCAAATTTTAAATATCCCAGGGATTGCCTTTTCTATAGTAAATTATTCAAAAAATAATTTTCAACTGTCACAAATTTTAATTGCGCCAGGGATTGCCTTTTCTATAGTAAATTTTTCAAAAACTAATTTTATACTGTCGCAAATTTTAAATATCCAAGGGATTGCCTTTTATATAGTAAATTTTTCAAAAACTAATTTTCTACTGTCGCAAATTTTAATTGCGCCAGGGATTGCCTTTTCTATAGTAAATTTTTCAAAAACTAATTTTATACTGTCGCAAATTTTAATTGCGCCAGGGATTGCCTTTTATATAGTAAATTATTCAAAAAATAATTTTCAACTGTCACAAATTTTAATTACGCCAGGGATTGCCTTTTATATAGTAAATTTTTCAAAAACTAATTTTATACTGTCGCAAATTTTAATTACGCCAGGGATTGCCTTTTCTATAGTAAATTTTTCAAAAACTAATTTTCTACTGTCGCAAATTTTAATTGCGCCAGGGATTGCCTTTTCTATAGTAAATTATTCAAAAACTAATTTTATACTGTCACAAATTTTAATTGCGCCAGGGATTGCCTTTTATATAGTAAATTATTCAAAAACTAATTTTCAACTGTCACAAATTTTAATTGCGCCAGGGATTGACTTTTCTATAGTAAATTATTCAAAAAATAATTTTCAACTGTCGCAAATTTTATGTGCGCCAGGGATTGCCTTTTCTACAGTAAATTATTCAAAAACTAATTTTATACTGTCGCAAATTTTAATTACGCCAGGGATTGCCTTTTATATAGTAAATTATTCAAAAACTAATTTTCTACTGTCGCAAATTTTAAATATCCCAGGGATTGCCTTTTCTATAGTAAATTATTCAAAAAATAATTTTCAACTGTCACAAATTTTAATTGCGCCAGGGATTGCCTTTTCTATAGTAAATTATTCAAAAAATAATTTTCTACTGTCGCAAATTTTAAATATCCCAGGGATTGCCTTTTATATAGTAAATTTTTCAAAAAATAATTTTATACTGTCGCAAATTTTAATTGCGCCAGGGATTGCCTTTTCTATAGTAAATTATTCAAAAACTAATTTTCTACTGTCGCAAATTTTAAATATCCCAGGGATTGCCTTTTCTATAGTAAATTTTTCAAAAACTAATTTTCAACTGTCGCAAATTTTAATTGCGCCAGGGATTGCCTTTTCTATAGTAAATTATTCAAAAACTAATTTTATACTGTCACAAATTTTAATTGCGCCAGGGATTGACTTTTCTATAGTAAATTATTCAAAAAATAATTTTCAACTGTCACAAATTTTAATTGCGCCAGGGATTGCCTTTTCTATAGTAAATTATTCAAAAAATAATTTTCTACTGTCGCAAATTTTAAATATCCCAGGGATTGCCTTTTCTACAGTAAATTATTCAAAAAATAATTTTATACTGTCGCAAATTTTAATTACGCCAGGGATTGACTTTTCTATAGTAAATTTTTCAAAAACTAATTTTATACTGTCGCAAATTTTAATTGCGCCAGGGATTGCCTTTTCTATAGTAAATTATTCAAAAAATAATTTTCAACTGTCGCAAATTTTAATTGCGCCAGGGATTGCCTTTTCTATAGTAAATTATTCAAAAACTAATTTTCAACTGTCGCAAAATTTATGTGCGCCAGGGATTGACTTTTCTATAGTAAATTATTCAAAAAATTATTTTCAACTGTCGCAAATTTTAATTGCGCCAGGGATTGCCTTTTCTATAGTAAATTATTCAAAAAATAATTTTATACTGTCGCAAATTTTAATTGCGCCAGGGATTGCCTTTTCTATAGTAAATTATTCAAAAACTAATTTTATACTGTCGCAAATTTTAATTGCGCCAGGGATTGCCTTTTCTATAGTAAATTATTCAAAAAATAATTTTCAACTGTCACAAATTTTAATTGCGCCAGGGATTGCCTTTTCTATAGTAAATTATTCAAAAAATAATTTTATACTGTCGCAAATTTTAAATATCCCAGGGATTGCCTTTTCTATAGTAAATTATTCAAAAAATAATTTTCAACTGTCGCAAATTTTATGTGCGCCAGGGATTGACTTTTCTATAGTAAATTTTTCAAAAACTAATTTTATACTGTCGCAAATTTTAAATATCCCAGGGATTGCCTTTTCTACAGTAAATTATTCAAAAACTAATTTTATACTGTCGCAAATTTTAATTACGCCAGGGATTGCCTTTTATATAGTAAATTATTCAAAAACTAATTTTCTACTGTCGCAAATTTTAAATATCCCAGGGATTGCCTTTTCTATAGTAAATTATTCAAAAAATAATTTTATACTGTCGCAAATTTTAATTGCGCCAGGGATTGCCTTTTCTATAGTAAATTATTCAAAAAATAATTTTCTACTGTCGCAAATTTTATGTGCGCCAGGGATTGCCTTTTATATAGTAAATTATTCAAAAAATAATTTTATACTGTCGCAAATTTTAATTACGCCAGGGATTGCCTTTTATATAGTAAATTTTTCAAAAACTAATTTTATACTGTCGCAAATTTTAATTGCGCCAGGGATTGCCTTTTCTATAGTAAATTATTCAAAAAATAATTTTCAACTGTCACAAATTTTAAATGCGCCAGGGATTGCCTTTTCTATAGTAAATTTTTCAAAAACTAATTTTATACTGTCGCAAATTTTAAATATCCCAGGGATTGCCTTTTATATAGTAAATTTTTCAAAAACTAATTTTCTACTGTCGCAAATTTTAATTGCGCCAGGGATTGCCTTTTCTATAGTAAATTATTCAAAAAATAATTTTCAACTGTCACAAATTTTAATTGCGCCAGGGATTGCCTTTTCTATAGTAAATTATTCAAAAACTAATTTTATACTGTCACAAATTTTAAATATCCCAGGGATTGCCTTTTCTACAGTAAATTATTCAAAAACTAATTTTATACTGTCGCAAATTTTAAATATCCCAGGGATTGCCTTTTCTATAGTAAATTATTCAAAAAATAATTTTATACTGTCGCAAATTTTATGTGCGCCAGGGATTGCCTTTTATATAGTAAATTTTTCAAAAAATAATTTTATACTGTCACAAATTTTAAATATCCCAGGGATTGCCTTTTCTATAGTAAATTATTCAAAAAATAATTTTATACTGTCGCAAATTTTAAATATCCCAGGGATTGCCTTTTATAAAATTAGTTTTTGAATAATTTACTATAGAAAAGGCAATCCCTGGCGCAATTAAAATTTGCGACAGTATAAAATTAGTTTTTGAATAATTTACTATATAAAAGGCAATCCCTGGGATATTTAAAATTTGCGACAGTAGAAAATTATTTTTTTAATAATTTACTATAGAAAAGGCAATCCCTGGGATATTTAAAATTTGTGACAGTATAAAATTAGTTTTTGAATAATTTACTATAGAAAAGTCAATCCCTGGGATATTTAAAATTTGCGACAGTAGAAAATTATTTTTTGAATAATTTACTATAGAAAAGGCAATCCCTGGGATATTTAAAATTTGTGACAGTTGAAAATTAGTTTTTGAATAATTTACTATATAAAAGGCAATCCCTGGCGCAATTAAAATTTGTGACAGTATAAAATTAGTTTTTGAAAAATTTACTATAGAAAAGGCAATCCCTGGCGCACATAAAATTTGTGACAGTTGAAAATTATTTTTTGAATAATTTACTATATAAAAGGCAATCCCTGGCGCACATAAAATTTGCGACAGTATAAAATTAGTTTTTGAATAATTTACTATAGAAAAGGCAATCCCTGGGATATTTAAAATTTGCGACAGTATAAAATTATTTTTTGAATAATTTACTATAGAAAAGTCAATCCCTGGGATATTTAAAATTTGCGACAGTATAAAATTAGTTTTTGAATAATTTACTATAGAAAAGGCAATCCCTGGGATATTTAAAATTTGTGACAGTATAAAATTATTTTTTGAATAATTTACTATAGAAAAGTCAATCCCTGGGATATTTAAAATTTGCGACAGTAGAAAATTATTTTTTGAATAATTTACTATAGAAAAGTCAATCCCTGGGATATTTAAAATTTGCGACAGTATAAAATTAGTTTTTGAATAATTTACTATAGAAAAGGCAATCCCTGGGATATTTAAAATTTGCGACAGTATAAAATTATTTTTTGAATAATTTACTATAGAAAAGGCAATCCCTGGGATATTTAAAATTTGCGACAGTATAAAATTATTTTTTGAATAATTTACTATAGAAAAGGCAATCCCTGGGATATTTAAAATTTGCGACAGTATAAAATTATTTTTTGAATAATTTACTATAGAAAAGGCAATCCCTGGCGTAATTAAAATTTGCGACAGTTGAAAATTAGTTTTTGAATAATTTACTATAGAAAAGGCAATCCCTGGGATATTTAAAATTTGTGACAGTATAAAATTAGTTTTTGAATAATTTACTGTAGAAAAGGCAATCCCTGGGATATTTAAAATTTGTGACAGTATAAAATTAGTTTTTGAATAATTTACTATAGAAAAGTCAATCCCTGGGATATTTAAAATTTGCGACAGTTGAAAATTATTTTTTGAATAATTTACTATATAAAAGGCAATCCCTGGCGCAATTAAAATTTGTGACAGTTGAAAATTATTTTTTGAATAATTTACTATAGAAAAGGCAATCCCTGGGATATTTAAAATTTGCGACAGTATAAAATTAGTTTTTGAATAATTTACTGTAGAAAAGGCAATCCCTGGCGCAATTAAAATTTGCGACAGTATAAAATTAGTTTTTGAATAATTTACTATATAAAAGGCAATCCCTGGCGTAATTAAAATTTGCGACAGTTGAAAATTAGTTTTTGAATAATTTACTATAGAAAAGGCAATCCCTGGGATATTTAAAATTTGTGACAGTATAAAATTAGTTTTTGAATAATTTACTGTAGAAAAGGCAATCCCTGGCGCAATTAAAATTTGCGACAGTATAAAATTAGTTTTTGAATAATTTACTGTAGAAAAGGCAATCCCTGGCGCAATTAAAATTTGTGACAGTATAAAATTAGTTTTTGAATAATTTACTATAGAAAAGGCAATCCCTGGGATATTTAAAATTTGCGACAGTATAAAATTAGTTTTTGAATAATTTACTATAGAAAAGTCAATCCCTGGCGCAATTAAAATTTGTGACAGTATAAAATTAGTTTTTGAATAATTTACTATAGAAAAGTCAATCCCTGGCGCAATTAAAATTTGTGACAGTTGAAAATTAGTTTTTGAAAAATTTACTATAGAAAAGGCAATCCCTGGGATATTTAAAATTTGTGACAGTATAAAATTAGTTTTTGAATAATTTACTATAGAAAAGGCAATCCCTGGGATATTTAAAATTTGCGACAGTATAAAATTAGTTTTTGAATAATTTACTATAGAAAAGGCAATCCCTGGCGCAATTAAAATTTGCGACAGTATAAAATTAGTTTTTGAATAATTTACTATAGAAAAGGCAATCCCTGGGATATTTAAAATTTGTGACAGTATAAAATTAGTTTTTGAATAATTTACTATAGAAAAGGCAATCCCTGGGATATTTAAAATTTGCGACAGTAGAAAATTATTTTTTGAATAATTTACTGTAGAAAAGGCAATCCCTGGGATATTTAAAATTTGCGACAGTAGAAAATTATTTTTTGAATAATTTACTATAGAAAAGTCAATCCCTGGCGCACATAAAATTTGCGACAGTATAAAATTATTTTTTGAATAATTTACTATAGAAAAGTCAATCCCTGGCGCAATTAAAATTTGTGACAGTAGAAAATTATTTTTTGAATAATTTACTATAGAAAAGGCAATCCCTGGCGCAATTAAAATTTGTGACAGTATAAAATTAGTTTTTGAATAATTTACTATATAAAAGGCAATCCCTGGCGTAATTAAAATTTGTGACAGTTGAAAATTATTTTTTGAATAATTTACTATAGAAAAGGCAATCCCTGGCGCAATTAAAATTTGTGACAGTTGAAAATTATTTTTTGAATAATTTACTATAGAAAAGGCAATCCCTGGCGCAATTAAAATTTGTGACAGTATAAAATTAGTTTTTGAATAATTTACTATAGAAAAGGCAATCCCTGGGATATTTAAAATTTGCGACAGTATAAAATTAGTTTTTGAATAATTTACTATAGAAAAGGCAATCCCTGGGATATTTAAAATTTGTGACAGTATAAAATTAGTTTTTGAATAATTTACTATAGAAAAGTCAATCCCTGGGATATTTAAAATTTGCGACAGTTGAAAATTATTTTTTGAATAATTTACTATAGAAAAGGCAATCCCTGGCGCACATAAAATTTGCGACAGTTGAAAATTATTTTTTGAATAATTTACTATATAAAAGGCAATCCCTGGGATATTTAAAATTTGTGACAGTATAAAATTAGTTTTTGAATAATTTACTATAGAAAAGTCAATCCCTGGGATATTTAAAATTTGCGACAGTAGAAAATTATTTTTTGAATAATTTACTATAGAAAAGGCAATCCCTGGCGCACATAAAATTTGCGACAGTTGAAAATTATTTTTTGAATAATTTACTATATAAAAGGCAATCCCTGGCGTAATTAAAATTTGCGACAGTTGAAAATTAGTTTTTGAATAATTTACTATAGAAAAGGCAATCCCTGGGATATTTAAAATTTGTGACAGTATAAAATTAGTTTTTGAATAATTTACTGTAGAAAAGGCAATCCCTGGCGCAATTAAAATTTGCGACAGTATAAAATTAGTTTTTGAATAATTTACTGTAGAAAAGGCAATCCCTGGCGCAATTAAAATTTGTGACAGTATAAAATTAGTTTTTGAATAATTTACTATATAAAAGGCAATCCCTGGCGTAATTAAAATTTGTGACAGTTGAAAATTATTTTTTGAATAATTTACTATAGAAAAGGCAATCCCTGGCGCAATTAAAATTTGTGACAGTTGAAAATTATTTTTTGAATAATTTACTATAGAAAAGGCAATCCCTGGCGCAATTAAAATTTGTGACAGTATAAAATTAGTTTTTGAATAATTTACTATAGAAAAGGCAATCCCTGGGATATTTAAAATTTGTGACAGTAGAAAATTATTTTTTGAATAATTTACTATAGAAAAGGCAATCCCTGGCGCAATTAAAATTTGTGACAGTATAAAATTAGTTTTTGAATAATTTACTATATAAAAGGCAATCCCTGGCGTAATTAAAATTTGTGACAGTTGAAAATTATTTTTTGAATAATTTACTATAGAAAAGGCAATCCCTGGCGTAATTAAAATTTGTGACAGTAGAAAATTATTTTTTGAATAATTTACTATAGAAAAGGCAATCCCTGGCGCACATAAAATTTGCGACAGTATAAAATTAGTTTTTGAATAATTTACTATAGAAAAGGCAATCCCTGGCGTAATTAAAATTTGCGACAGTAGAAAATTATTTTTTGAATAATTTACTATAGAAAAGTCAATCCCTGGCGCACATAAAATTTGCGACAGTATAAAATTATTTTTTGAATAATTTACTATAGAAAAGTCAATCCCTGGCGCAATTAAAATTTGTGACAGTAGAAAATTATTTTTTGAATAATTTACTATAGAAAAGGCAATCCCTGGGATATTTAAAATTTGCGACAGTTGAAAATTAGTTTTTGAATAATTTACTATAGAAAAGGCAATCCCTGGGATATTTAAAATTTGTGACAGTATAAAATTAGTTTTTGAATAATTTACTGTAGAAAAGGCAATCCCTGGGATATTTAAAATTTGTGACAGTAGAAAATTATTTTTTGAATAATTTACTATAGAAAAGGCAATCCCTGGCGCAATTAAAATTTGTGACAGTATAAAATTAGTTTTTGAATAATTTACTATAGAAAAGGCAATCCCTGGGATATTTAAAATTTGTGACAGTAGAAAATTATTTTTTGAATAATTTACTATAGAAAAGGCAATCCCTGGCGCAATTAAAATTTGTGACAGTATAAAATTAGTTTTTGAATAATTTACTATATAAAAGGCAATCCCTGGCGTAATTAAAATTTGTGACAGTTGAAAATTATTTTTTGAATAATTTACTATAGAAAAGGCAATCCCTGGCGTAATTAAAATTTGTGACAGTAGAAAATTATTTTTTGAATAATTTACTATAGAAAAGGCAATCCCTGGCGCACATAAAATTTGCGACAGTATAAAATTAGTTTTTGAATAATTTACTATAGAAAAGGCAATCCCTGGCGTAATTAAAATTTGCGACAGTAGAAAATTATTTTTTGAATAATTTACTATAGAAAAGTCAATCCCTGGCGCACATAAAATTTGCGACAGTATAAAATTATTTTTTGAATAATTTACTATAGAAAAGTCAATCCCTGGCGCAATTAAAATTTGTGACAGTAGAAAATTATTTTTTGAATAATTTACTATAGAAAAGGCAATCCCTGGGATATTTAAAATTTGCGACAGTTGAAAATTAGTTTTTGAATAATTTACTATAGAAAAGGCAATCCCTGGGATATTTAAAATTTGTGACAGTATAAAATTAGTTTTTGAATAATTTACTGTAGAAAAGGCAATCCCTGGGATATTTAAAATTTGTGACAGTAGAAAATTATTTTTTGAATAATTTACTATAGAAAAGGCAATCCCTGGCGCAATTAAAATTTGTGACAGTATAAAATTAGTTTTTGAATAATTTACTATATAAAAGGCAATCCCTGGCGTAATTAAAATTTGTGACAGTTGAAAATTATTTTTTGAATAATTTACTATAGAAAAGGCAATCCCTGGCGCACATAAAATTTGCGACAGTTGAAAATTATTTTTTGAATAATTTACTATATAAAAGGCAATCCCTGGGATATTTAAAATTTGTGACAGTATAAAATTAGTTTTTGAATAATTTACTATAGAAAAGTCAATCCCTGGCGCACATAAAATTTGCGACAGTAGAAAATTATTTTTTGAATAATTTACTATAGAAAAGTCAATCCCTGGCGCACATAAAATTTGCGACAGTATAAAATTATTTTTTGAATAATTTACTATAGAAAAGTCAATCCCTGGCGCAATTAAAATTTGTGACAGTAGAAAATTATTTTTTGAATAATTTACTATAGAAAAGGCAATCCCTGGGATATTTAAAATTTGCGACAGTTGAAAATTAGTTTTTGAATAATTTACTATAGAAAAGGCAATCCCTGGGATATTTAAAATTTGCGACAGTATAAAATTATTTTTTGAATAATTTACTATAGAAAAGTCAATCCCTGGCGCAATTAAAATTTGTGACAGTAGAAAATTATTTTTTGAATAATTTACTATAGAAAAGGCAATCCCTGGCGCAATTAAAATTTGTGACAGTATAAAATTAGTTTTTGAATAATTTACTATATAAAAGGCAATCCCTGGCGTAATTAAAATTTGTGGCAGTTGAAAATTATTTTTTGAATAATTTACTATAGAAAAGGCAATCCCTGGCGCACATAAAATTTGCGACAGTTGAAAATTATTTTTTGAATAATTTACTATATAAAAGGCAATCCCTGGGATATTTAAAATTTGTGACAGTATAAAATTAGTTTTTGAATAATTTACTATAGAAAAGTCAATTCCTGGGATATTTAAAATTTGCGACAGTAGAAAATTATTTTTTGAATAATTTACTATAGAAAAGGCAATCCCTGGCGCACATAAAATTTGCGACAGTTGAAAATTATTTTTTGAATAATTTACTATATAAAAGGCAATCCCTGGCGTAATTAAAATTTGCGACAGTTGAAAATTAGTTTTTGAATAATTTACTATAGAAAAGGCAATCCCTGGGATATTTAAAATTTGTGACAGTATAAAATTAGTTTTTGAATAATTTACTGTAGAAAAGGCAATCCCTGGCGCAATTAAAATTTGCGACAGTATAAAATTAGTTTTTCAATAATTTACTGTAGAAAAGGCAATCCCTGGCGCAATTAAAATTTGTGACAGTATAAAATTAGTTTTTGAATAATTTACTATAGAAAAGGTAATCCCTGGGATATTTAAAATTTGCGACAGTATAAAATTAGTTTTTGAATAATTTACTATAGAAAAGTCAATCCCTGGCGCAATTAAAATTTGCGACAGTTGAAAATTAGTTTTTGAATAATTTACTATAGAAAAGGCAATCCCTGGGATATTTAAAATTTGTGACAGTATAAAATTAGTTTTTGAATAATTTACTATAGAAAAGGCAATCCCTGGCGCAATTAAAATTTGCGACAGTATAAAATTAGTTTTTGAATAATTTACTATAGAAAAGGCAATCCCTGGCGTATTTAAAATTTGCGACAGTAGAAAATTAGTTTTTGAATAATTTACTATAGAAAAGGCAATCCCTGGCGCAATTAAAATTTGCGACAGTAGAAAATTAGTTTTTGAATAATTTACTATAGAAAAGTCAATCCCTGCGATATTTAAAATTTGCGACAGTAGAAAATTAGTTTTTGAATAATTTACTATAGAAAAGGCAATCCCTGGGATATTTAAAATTTGCGACAGTAGAAAATTATTTTTTGAATAATTTACTGTAGAAAAGGCAATCCCTGGGATATTTAAAATTTGCGACAGTAGAAAATTATTTTTTGAATAATTTACTATAGAAAAGTCAATCCCTGGCGCACATAAAATTTGCGACAGTATAAAATTATTTTTTGAATAATTTACTATAGAAAAGTCAATCCCTGGCGCAATTAAAATTTGTGACAGTAGAAAATTATTTTTTGAATAATTTACTATAGAAAAGGCAATCCCTGGCGCAATTAAAATTTGTGACAGTATAAAATTAGTTTTTGAATAATTTACTATATAAAAGGCAATCCCTGGCGTAATTAAAATTTGTGACAGTTGAAAATTATTTTTTGAATAATTTACTATAGAAAAGGCAATCCCTGGCGCAATTAAAATTTGTGACAGTTGAAAATTATTTTTTGAATAATTTACTATAGAAAAGGCAATCCCTGGCGCAATTAAAATTTGTGACAGTATAAAATTAGTTTTTGAATAATTTACTATAGAAAAGGCAATCCCTGGGATATTTAAAATTTGCGACAGTATAAAATTAGTTTTTGAATAATTTACTATAGAAAAGGCAATCCCTGGGATATTTAAAATTTGTGACAGTATAAAATTAGTTTTTGAATAATTTACTATAGAAAAGTCAATCCCTGGGATATTTAAAATTTGCGACAGTTGAAAATTATTTTTTGAATAATTTACTATAGAAAAGGCAATCCCTGGCGCACATAAAATTTGCGACAGTTGAAAATTATTTTTTGAATAATTTACTATATAAAAGGCAATCCCTGGGATATTTAAAATTTGTGACAGTATAAAATTAGTTTTTGAATAATTTACTATAGAAAAGTCAATCCCTGGGATATTTAAAATTTGCGACAGTAGAAAATTATTTTTTGAATAATTTACTATAGAAAAGGCAATCCCTGGCGCACATAAAATTTGCGACAGTTGAAAATTATTTTTTGAATAATTTACTATATAAAAGGCAATCCCTGGCGTAATTAAAATTTGCGACAGTTGAAAATTATTTTTTGAATAATTTACTATAGAAAAGTCAATCCCTGGGATATTTAAAATTTGCGACAGTATAAAATTAGTTTTTGAATAATTTACTATAGAAAAGGCAATCCCTGGCGCAATTAAAATTTGCGACAGTATAAAATTAGTTTTTGAATAATTTACTATAGAAAAGGCAATCCCTGGGATATTTAAAATTTGTGACAGTATAAAATTATTTTTTGAATAATTTACTGTAGAAAAGGCAATCCCTGGGATATTTAAAATTTGCGACAGTAGAAAATTATTTTTTGAATAATTTACTATAGAAAAGGCAATCCCTGGGATATTTAAAATTTGCGACAGTAGAAAATTATTTTTTGAATAATTTACTATAGAAAAGGCAATCCCTGGCGCACATAAAATTTGCGACAGTATAAAATTATTTTTTGAATAATTTACTATTGAAAAGGCAATCCCTGGGATATTTAAAATTTGCGACAGTATAAAATTAGTTTTTGAATAATTTACTATAGAAAAGGCAATCCCTGGCGCACATAAAATTTGTGACAGTATAAAATTAGTTTTTGAAAAATTTACTATAGAAAAGGCAATCCCTGGCGCACATAAAATTTGTGACAGTTGAAAATTATTTTTTGAATAATTTACTGTAGAAAAGGCAATCCCTGGGATATTTAAAATTTGTGACAGTATAAAATTAGTTTTTGAATAATTTACTATAGAAAAGTCAATCCCTGGGATATTTAAAATTTGCGACAGTAGAAAATTATTTTTTGAATAATTTACTATAGAAAAGGCAATCCCTGGCGCACATAAAATTTGCGACAGTATAAAATTATTTTTTGAATAATTTACTATAGAAAAGGCAATCCCTGGGATATTTAAAATTTGCGACAGTAGAAAATTATTTTTTGAATAATTTACTGTAGAAAAGGCAATCCCTGGGATATTTAAAATTTGCGACAGTATAAAATTAGTTTTTGAATAATTTACTATAGAAAAGTCAATCCCTGGGATATTTAAAATTTGCGACAGTATAAAATTAGTTTTTGAATAATTTACTATAGAAAAGGCAATCCCTGGGATATTTAAAATTTGTGACAGTATAAAATTATTTTTTGAATAATTTACTATAGAAAAGTCAATCCCTGGGATATTTAAAATTTGCGACAGTAGAAAATTATTTTTTGAATAATTTACTATAGAAAAGTCAATCCCTGGGATATTTAAAATTTGCGACAGTATAAAATTAGTTTTTGAATAATTTACTATAGAAAAGGCAATCCCTGGGATATTTAAAATTTGCGACAGTATAAAATTATTTTTTGAATAATTTACTATAGAAAAGGCAATCCCTGGGATATTTAAAATTTGCGACAGTATAAAATTATTTTTTGAATAATTTACTATAGAAAAGGCAATCCCTGGGATATTTAAAATTTGCGACAGTATAAAATTATTTTTTGAATAATTTACTATAGAAAAGGCAATCCCTGGCGCACATAAAATTTGTGACAGTATAAAATTAGTTTTTGAAAAATTTACTATAGAAAAGGCAATCCCTGGCGCACATAAAATTTGTGACAGTTGAAAATTATTTTTTGAATAATTTACTGTAGAAAAGGCAATCCCTGGGATATTTAAAATTTGCGACAGTAGAAAATTAGTTTTTGAATAATTTACTATAGAAAAGGCAATCCCTGGGATATTTAAAATTTGCGACAGTATAAAATTATTTTTTGAAAAATTTACTATATAAAAGGCAATCCCTGGCGCAATTAAAATTTGCGACAGTATAAAATTATTTTTTGAATAATTTACTATAGAAAAGTCAATCCCTGGCGCACATAAAATTTGCGACAGTATAAAATTAGTTTTTGAATAATTTACTGTAGAAAAGGCAATCCCTGGCGCAATTAAAATTTGCGACAGTATAAAATTAGTTTTTGAATAATTTACTATAGAAAAGGCAATCCCTGGGATATTTAAAATTTGTGACAGTATAAAATTATTTTTTGAATAATTTACTGTAGAAAAGGCAATCCCTGGGATATTTAAAATTTGCGACAGTATAAAATTAGTTTTTGAAAAATTTACTATAGAAAAGGCAATCCCTGGCGCAATTAAAATTTGCGACAGTATAAAATTATTTTTTGAAAAATTTACTATATAAAAGGCAATCCCTGGCGTAATTAAAATTTGCGACAGTATAAAATTAGTTTTTGAATAATTTACTGTAGAAAAGGCAATCCCTGGCGCAATTAAAATTTGCGACAGTATAAAATTAGTTTTTGAATAATTTACTATAGAAAAGTCAATCCCTGGGATATTTAAAATTTGCGACAGTAGAAAATTATTTTTTGAATAATTTACTATAGAAAAGGCAATCCCTGGCGCACATAAAATTTGCGACAGTAGAAAATTAGTTTTTGAATAATTTACTATAGAAAAGGCAATCCCTGGGATATTTAAAATTTGCGACAGTATAAAATTATTTTTTGAATAATTTACTATAGAAAAGGCAATCCCTGGCGCACATAAAATTTGCGACAGTATAAAATTAGTTTTTGAATAATTTACTATAGAAAAGGCAATCCCTGGCGCAATTAAAATTTGCGACAGTATAAAATTAGTTTTTGAATAATTTACTATAGAAAAGTCAATCCCTGGCGCAATTAAAATTTGCGACAGTATAAAATTATTTTTTGAATAATTTACTATAGAAAAGTCAATCCCTGGCGCACATAAAATTTGTGACAGTTGAAAATTATTTTTTGAATAATTTACTATAGAAAAGTCAATCCCTGGCGCAATTAAAATTTGCGACAGTATAAAATTAGTTTTTGAATAATTTACTATAGAAAAGTCAATCCCTGGGATATTTAAAATTTGCGACAGTAGAAAATTATTTTTTGAATAATTTACTATAGAAAAGTCAATCCCTGGCGCACATAAAATTTGTGACAGTTGAAAATTATTTTTTGAATAATTTACTATAGAAAAGTCAATCCCTGGGATATTTAAAATTTGCGACAGTAGAAAATTATTTTTTGAATAATTTACTATAGAAAAGTCAATCCCTGGCGCACATAAAATTTGTGACAGTTGAAAATTATTTTTTGAATAATTTACTATAGAAAAGTCAATCCCTGGGATATTTAAAATTTGCGACAGTAGAAAATTAGTTTTTGAATAATTTACTATAGAAAAGTCAATCCCTGGGATATTTAAAATTTGCGACAGTAGAAAATTATTTTTTGAATAATTTACTATAGAAAAGTCAATCCCTGGCGCACATAAAATTTGTGACAGTTGAAAATTATTTTTTGAATAATTTACTATATAAAAGGCAAATTTTAAATATCCCAGGGATTGACTTTTCTATAGTAAATTATTCAAAAACTAATTTTATACTGTCGCAAATTTTAATTGCGCCAGGGATTGACTTTTCTATAGTAAATTATTCAAAAAATAATTTGCAACTGTCACAAATTTTATGTGCGCCAGGGATTGACTTTTCTATAGTAAATTATTCAAAAAATAATTTTCTACTGTCGCAAATTTTAAATATCCCAGGGATTGACTTTTCTAGAGTAAATTATTCAAAAACTAATTTTATACTGTCGCAAATTTTAATTGCGCCAGGGATTGCCTTTTATATAGTAAATTATTCAAAAAATAATTTTCAACTGTCGCAAATTTTAAATATCCCAGGGATTTACTATATAAAAGGCAATCCCTGGCGCAATTAAAATTTGCGACAGTATAAAATTAGTTTTTGAATAATTTACTATAGAAAAGTCAATCCCTGGGATATTTAAAATTTGCGACAGTAGAAAATTATTTTTTGAATAATTTACTATAGAAAAGTCAATCCCTGGCGGACATAAAATTTGTGACAGTTGAAAATTATTTTTTGAATAATTTACTGTAGAAAAGGCAATCCCTGGGATATTTAAAATTTGTGACAGTATAAAATTAGTTTTTGAATAATTTACTATAGAAAAGTCAATCCCTGGGATATTTAAAATTTGCGACAGTAGAAAATTATTTTTTGAATAATTTACTGTAGAAAAGGCAATCCCTGGGATATTTAAAATTTGTGACAGTATAAAATTAGTTTTTGAATAATTTACTATAGAAAAGGCAATCCCTGGCGCAATTAAAATTTGCGACAGTATAAAATTAGTTTTTGAATAATTTACTATAGAAAAGGCAATCCCTGGGATATTTAAAATTTGTGACAGTATAAAATTAGTTTTTGAATAATTTACTATAGAAAAGGCAATCCCTGGGATATTTAAAATTTGCGACAGTATAAAATTAGTTTTTGAATAATTTACTATTGAAAAGGCAATCCCTGGGATATTTAAAATTTGCGACAGTATAAAATTAGTTTTTGAAAAATTTACTATAGAAAAGGCAATCCCTGGCGCACATAAAATTTGCGACAGTATAAAATTAGCTTTTGAAAAATTTACTATATAAAAGGCAATCCCTGGCGTATTTAAAATTTGCGACAGTATAAAATTAGTTTTTGAATAATTTACTATAGAAAAGGCAATCCCTGGCGCAATTAAAATTTGCGACAGTATAAAATTATTTTTTGAATAATTTACTATATAAAAGGCAATCCCTGGCGCAATTAAAATTTGTGACAGTATAAAATTAGTTTTTGAAAAATTTACTATAGAAAAGGCAATCCCTGGGATATTTAAAATTTGCGACAGTATAAAATTAGTTTTTGAAAAATTTACTATAGAAAAGGCAATCCCTGGCGCACATAAAATTTGCGACAGTATAAAATTAGTTTTTGAAAAATTTACTATATAAAAGGCAATCCCTGGCGCAATTAAAATTTGCGACAGTATAAAATTAGTTTTTGAATAATTTACTATAGAAAAGTCAATCCCTGGGATATTTAAAATTTGCGACAGTTGAAAATTATTTTTTGAATAATTTACTATATAAAAGGCAATCCCTGGCGCAATTAAAATTTGTGACAGTTGAAAATTATTTTTTGAAAAATTTACTATAGAAAAGGCAATCCCTGGCGCAATTAAAATTTGCGACAGTAGAAAATTATTTTTTGAAAAATTTACTATATAAAAGGCAATCCATGGGATATTTAAAATTTGCGACAGTATAAAATTAGTTTTTGAAAAATTTACTATATAAAAGGCAATCCCTGGGATATTTAAAATTTGCGACAGTATAAAATTAGTTTTTGAAAAATTTACTATAGAAAAGGCAATCCCTGGCGCAATTAAAATTTGTGACAGTATAAAATTAGTTTTTGAAAAATTTACTATAGAAAAGGCAATCCCTGGCGTAATTAAAATTTGCGACAGTTGAAAATTATTTTTTGAATAATTTACTATAGAAAAGTCAATCCCTGGGATATTTAAAATTTGCGACAGTTGAAAATTATTTTTTGAATAATTTACTATATAAAAGGCAATCCCTGGCGCAATTAAAATTTGCGACAGTATAAAATTAGTTTTTGAATAATTTACTATAGAAAAGTCAATCCCTGGGATATTTAAAATTTGCGACAGTAGAAAATTATTTTTTGAATAATTTACTATAGAAAAGGCAATCCCTGGGATATTTAAAATTTGCGACAGTATAAAATTAGTTTTTGAAAAATTTACTATAGAAAAGGCAATCCCTGGGATATTTAAAATTTGCGACAGTATAAAATTAGTTTTTGAATAATTTACTATAGAAAAGGCAATCCCTGGCGCACATAAAATTTGCGACAGTATAAAATTATTTTTTGAATAATTTACTGTAGAAAAGGCAATCCCTGGGATATTTAAAATTTGCGACAGTAGAAAATTATTTTTTGAATAATTTACTATAGAAAAGGCAATCCCTGGCGCAATTAAAATTTGTGACAGTTGAAAATTATTTTTTGAAAAATTTACTATAGAAAAGGCAATCCCTGGCGCAATTAAAATTTGCGACAGTAGAAAATTATTTTTTGAAAAATTTACTATATAAAAGGCAATCCCTGGGATATTTAAAATTTGCGACAGTATAAAATTAGTTTTTGAAAAATTTACTATATAAAAGGCAATCCCTGGCGCACATAAAATTTGCGACAGTATAAAATTATTTTTTGAATAATTTACTGTAGAAAAGGCAATCCCTGGGATATTTAAAATTTGCGACAGTAGAAAATTATTTTTTGAATAATTTACTATAGAAAAGGCAATCCCTGGCGTAATTAAAATTTGTGACAGTTGAAAATTATTTTTTGAATAATTTACTATAGAAAAGTCAATCCCTGGGATATTTAAAATTTGCGACAGTAGAAAATTAGTTTTTGAATAATTTACTATAGAAAAGGCAATCCCTGGGATATTTAAAATTTGCGACAGTATAAAATTATTTTTGAAAAATTTACTATATAAAAGGCAATCCCTGGCGCAATTAAAATTTGCGACAGTATAAAATTATTTTTTGAATAATTTACTATAGAAAAGTCAATCCCTGGCGCACATAAAATTTGCGACAGTATAAAATTAGTTTTTGAATAATTTACTGTAGAAAAGGCAATCCCTGGCGCAATTAAAATTTGCGACAGTATAAAATTAGTTTTTGAATAATTTACTATAGAAAAGGCAATCCCTGGGATATTTAAAATTTGTGACAGTATAAAATTATTTTTTGAATAATTTACTGTAGAAAAGGCAATCCCTGGGATATTTAAAATTTGCGACAGTATAAAATTAGTTTTTGAATAATTTACTATAGAAAAGGCAATCCCTGGGATATTTAAAATTTGTGACAGTATAAAATTAGTTTTTGAATAATTTACTATAGAAAAGGCAATCCCTGGGATATTTAAAATTTGTGACAGTATAAAATTATTTTTTGAATAATTTACTATAGAAAAGGCAATCCCTGGCGCAATTAAAATTTGCGACAGTATAAAATTATTTTTTGAATAATTTACTATAGAAAAGGCAATCCCTGGGATATTTAAAATTTGTGACAGTATAAAATTAGTTTTTGAATAATTTACTATAGAAAAGGCAATCCCTGGCGCACATAAAATTTGCGACAGTAAAAAATTATTTTTTGAATAATTTACTATAGAAAAGTCAATCCCTGGCGCAATTAAAATTTGCGACAGTATAAAATTAGTTTTTGAATAATTTACTATAGAAAAGGCAATCCCTGGCGCAATTAAAATTTGTGACAGTATAAAATTATTTTTTGAATAATTTACTGTAGAAAAGGCAATCCCTGGCGTAATTAAAATTTGCGACAGTTGAAAATTATTTTTTGAATAATTTACTGTAGAAAAGGCAATCCCTGGGATATTTAAAATTTGCGACAGTATAAAATTAGTTTTTGAAAAATTTACTATAGAAAAGGCAATCCCTGGGATATTTAAAATTTGCGACAGTATAAAATTAGTTTTTGAATAATTTACTATAGAAAAGGCAATCCCTGGCGCACATAAAATTTGCGACAGTATAAAATTATTTTTTGAATAATTTACTGTAGAAAAGGCAATCCCTGGGATATTTAAAATTTGCGACAGTAGAAAATTATTTTTTGAATAATTTACTATAGAAAAGGCAATCCCTGGCGTAATTAAAATTTGTGACAGTATAAAATTAGTTTTTGAATAATTTACTATAGAAAAGGCAATCCCTGGGATATTTAAAATTTGCGACAGTAGAAAATTAGTTTTTGAATAATTTACTATATAAAAGGCAATCCCTGGCGTAATTAAAATTTGCGACAGTATAAAATTATTTTTTGAATAATTTACTATATAAAAGGCAATCCCTGGGATATTTAAAATTTGCGACAGTATAAAATTAGTTTTTGAATAATTTACTATAGAAAAGGCAATCCCTGGGATATTTAAAATTTGCGACAGTATAAAATTAGTTTTTGAATAATTTACTGTAGAAAAGGCAATCCCTGGGATATTTAAAATTTGCGACAGTAGAAAATTATTTTTTGAATAATTTACTATAGAAAAGGCAATCCCTGGGATATTTAAAATTTGCGACAGTATAAAATTAGTTTTTGAATAATTTACTGTAGAAAAGTCAATCCCTGGCGCAATTAAAATTTGTGACAGTATAAAATTAGTTTTTGAATAATTTACTATAGAAAAGGCAATCCCTGGGATATTTAAAATTTGTGACAGTATAAAATTATTTTTTGAATAATTTACTATATAAAAGGCAATCCCTGGCGCACATAAAATTTGCGACAGTATAAAATTATTTTTTGAATAATTTACTGTAGAAAAGGCAATCCCTGGGATATTTAAAATTTGTGACAGTATAAAATTAGTTTTTGAAAAATTTACTATATAAAAGGCAATCCCTGGCGTAATTAAAATTTGTGACAGTTGAAAATTATTTTTTGAATAATTTACTATAGAAAAGTCAATCCCTGGCGCAATTAAAATTTGCGACAGTAGAAAATTAGTTTTTGAATAATTTACTATATAAAAGGCAATCCCTGGCGTAATTAAAATTTGCGACAGTATAAAATTATTTTTTGAATAATTTACTATATAAAAGGCAATCCCTGGGATATTTAAAATTTGCGACAGTATAAAATTAGTTTTTGAATAATTTACTATAGAAAAGGCAATCCCTGGGATATTTAAAATTTGCGACAGTATAAAATTAGTTTTTGAATAATTTACTGTAGAAAAGGCAATCCCTGGGATATTTAAAATTTGCGACAGTAGAAAATTATTTTTTGAATAATTTACTATAGAAAAGGCAATCCCTGGGATATTTAAAATTTGCGACAGTATAAAATTAGTTTTTGAATAATTTACTATAGAAAAGTCAATCCCTGGCGCAATTAAAATTTGTGACAGTATAAAATTAGTTTTTGAATAATTTACTATAGAAAAGGCAATCCCTGGGATATTTAAAATTTGTGACAGTATAAAATTATTTTTTGAATAATTTACTATATAAAAGGCAATCCCTGGCGCACATAAAATTTGCGACAGTATAAAATTATTTTTTGAATAATTTACTGTAGAAAAGGCAATCCCTGGCGCAATTAAAATTTGCGACAGTATAATATTAGTTTTTGAATAATTTACTATAGAAAAGGCAATCCCTGGGATATTTAAAATTTGTGACAGTATAAAATTAGTTTTTGAATAATTTACTATAGAAAAGGCAATCCCTGGCGCACATAAAATTTGCGACAGTAAAAAATTATTTTTTGAATAATTTACTATAGAAAAGGCAATCCCTGGCGCAATTAAAATTTGCGACAGTATAAAATTATTTTTTGAAAAATTTACTATATAAAAGGCAATCCCTGGGATATTTAAAATTTGTGACAGTATAAAATTAGTTTTTGAAAAATTTACTATATAAAAGGCAATCCCTGGCGTAATTAAAATTTGTGACAGTTGAAAATTATTTTTTGAATAATTTACTATAGAAAAGTCAATCCCTGGCGCAATTAAAATTTGCGACAGTAGAAAATTAGTTTTTGAATAATTTACTATATAAAAGGCAATCCCTGGCGTAATTAAAATTTGCGACAGTATAAAATTATTTTTTGAATAATTTACTATAGAAAAGGCAATCCCTGGGATATTTAAAATTTGCGACAGTATAAAATTAGTTTTTGAATAATTTACTGTAGAAAAGGCAATCCCTGGCGTAATTAAAATTTGTGACAGTTGAAAATTATTTTTTGAATAATTTACTATAGAAAAGTCAATCCCTGGCGTAATTAAAATTTGTGACAGTATAAAATTAGTTTTTGAATAATTTACTATAGAAAAGTCCATCCCTGGCGCAATTAAAATTTGTGACAGTAGAAAATTATTTTTTGAATAATTTACTATAGAAAAGGCAATCCCTGGGATATTTAAAATTTGCGACAGTATAAAATTAGTTTTTGAATAATTTACTGTAGAAAAGGCAATCCCTGGCGTAATTAAAATTTGTGACAGTTGAAAATTATTTTTTGAATAATTTACTATAGAAAAGTCAATCCCTGGGATATTTAAAATTTGCGACAGTAGAAAATTAGTTTTTGAATAATTTACTATAGAAAAGGCAATCCCTGGGATATTTGAAATTTGCGACAGTATAAAGTTATTTTTTGAATAATTTACTATAGAAAAGTCAATCCCTGGGATATTTAAAATTTGCGACAGTATAAAATTAGTTTTTGAATAATTTACTATAGAAAAGTCAATCCCTGGGATATTTAAAATTTGCGACAGTATAAAATTATTTTTTGAATAATTTACTATAGAAAAGGCAATCCCTGGGATATTTAAAATTTGCGACAGTATAAAATTATTTTTTGAATAATTTACTATAGAAAAGGCAATCCCTGGGATATTTAAAATTTGCGACAGTATAAAATTATTTTTTGAATAATTTACTATAGAAAAGGCAATCCCTGGCGCACATAAAATTTGTGACAGTATAAAATTAGTTTTTGAAAAATTTACTATAGAAAAGGCAATCCCTGGCGCACATAAAATTTGTGACAGTTGAAAATTATTTTTTGAATAATTTACTGTAGAAAAGGCAATCCCTGGGATATTTAAAATTTGTGACAGTATAAAATTATTTTTTGAAAAATTTACTATAGAAAAGTCAATCCCTGGCGCACATAAAATTTGCGACAGTATAAAATTATTTTTTGAATAATTTACTATAGAAAAGTCAATCCCTGGCGCAATTAAAATTTGTGACAGTAGAAAATTATTTTTTGAATAATTTACTATAGAAAAGGCAATCCCTGGGATATTTAAAATTTGCGACAGTTGAAAATTAGTTTTTGAATAATTTACTATAGAAAAGGCAATCCCTGGGATATTTAAAATTTGTGACAGTATAAAATTAGTTTTTGAATAATTTACTGTAGAAAAGGCAATCCCTGGGATATTTAAAATTTGTGACAGTAGAAAATTATTTTTTGAATAATTTACTATAGAAAAGGCAATCCCTGGCGCAATTAAAATTTGTGACAGTATAAAATTAGTTTTTGAATAATTTACTATATAAAAGGCAATCCCTGGCGTAATTAAAATTTGTGACAGTTGAAAATTATTTTTTGAATAATTTACTATAGAAAAGGCAATCCCTGGCGTAATTAAAATTTGTGACAGTTGAAAATTATTTTTTGAATAATTTACTATAGAAAAGGCAATCCCTGGCGCAATTAAAATTTGCGACAGTATAAAATTATTTTTTGAAAAATTTACTATATAAAAGGCAATCCCTGGGATATTTAAAATTTGTGACAGTATAAAATTAGTTTTTGAAAAATTTACTATATAAAAGGCAATCCCTGGCGCACATAAAATTTGCGACAGTATAAAATTAGTTTTTGAATAATTTACTATAGAAAAGGCAATCCCTGGCGTAATTAAAATTTGCGACAGTAGAAAATTGTTTTTTGAATAATTTACTATAGAAAAGTCAATCCCTGGCGCACATAAAATTTGCGACAGTATAAAATTATTTTTTGAATAATTTACTATAGAAAAGTCAATCCCTGGCGCAATTAAAATTTGTGACAGTAGAAAATTATTTTTTGAATAATTTACTATAGAAAAGGCAATCCCTGGGATATTTAAAATTTGCGACAGTTGAAAATTAGTTTTTGAATAATTTACTATAGAAAAGGCAATCCCTGGGATATTTAAAATTTGTGACAGTATAAAATTAGTTTTTGAATAATTTACTGTAGAAAAGGCAATCCCTGGGATATTTAAAATTTGTGACAGTAGAAAATTATTTTTTGAATAATTTACTATAGAAAAGGCAATCCCTGGCGCAATTAAAATTTGTGACAGTATAAAATTAGTTTTTGAATAATTTACTATATAAAAGGCAATCCCTGGCGTAATTAAAATTTGTGACAGTTGAAAATTATTTTTTGAATAATTTACTATAGAAAAGGCAATCCCTGGCGCACATAAAATTTGCGACAGTTGAAAATTATTTTTTGAATAATTTACTATATAAAAGGCAATCCCTGGGATATTTAAAATTTGTGACAGTATAAAATTAGTTTTTGAATAATTTACTATAGAAAAGTCAATCCCTGGCGCACATAAAATTTGCGACAGTAGAAAATTATTTTTTGAATAATTTACTATAGAAAAGTCAATCCCTGGCGCACATAAAATTTGCGACAGTATAAAATTATTTTTTGAATAATTTACTATAGAAAAGTCAATCCCTGGCGCAATTAAAATTTGTGACAGTAGAAAATTATTTTTTGAATAATTTACTATAGAAAAGGCAATCCCTGGGATATTTAAAATTTGCGACAGTTGAAAATTAGTTTTTGAATAATTTACTATAGAAAAGGCAATCCCTGGGATATTTAAAATTTGCGACAGTATAAAATTATTTTTTGAATAATTTACTATAGAAAAGTCAATCCCTGGCGCAATTAAAATTTGTGACAGTAGAAAATTATTTTTTGAATAATTTACTATAGAAAAGGCAATCCCTGGCGCAATTAAAATTTGTGACAGTATAAAATTAGTTTTTGAATAATTTACTATATAAAAGGCAATCCCTGGCGTAATTAAAATTTGTGACAGTTGAAAATTATTTTTTGAATAATTTACTATAGAAAAGGCAATCCCTGGCGCACATAAAATTTGCGACAGTTGAAAATTATTTTTTGAATAATTTACTATACAAAAGGCAATCCCTGGGATATTTAAAATTTGTGACAGTATAAAATTAGTTTTTGAATAATTTACTATAGAAAAGTCAATTCCTGGGATATTTAAAATTTGCGACAGTAGAAAATTATTTTTTGAATAATTTACTATAGAAAAGGCAATCCCTGGCGCACATAAAATTTGCGACAGTTGAAAATTATTTTTTGAATAATTTACTATATAAAAGGCAATCCCTGGCGTAATTAAAATTTGCGACAGTTGAAAATTAGTTTTTGAATAATTTACTATAGAAAAGGCAATCCCTGGGATATTTAAAATTTGTGACAGTATAAAATTAGTTTTTGAATAATTTACTGTAGAAAAGGCAATCCCTGGCGCAATTAAAATTTGCGACAGTATAAAATTAGTTTTTCAATAATTTACTGTAGAAAAGGCAATCCCTGGCGCAATTAAAATTTGTGACAGTATAAAATTAGTTTTTGAATAATTTACTATAGAAAAGGCAATCCCTGGGATATTTAAAATTTGCGACAGTATAAAATTAGTTTTTGAATAATTTACTATAGAAAAGTCAATTCCTGGGATATTTAAAATTTGCGACAGTAGAAAATTATTTTTTGAATAATTTACTATAGAAAAGGCAATCCCTGGCGCACATAAAATTTGCGACAGTTGAAAATTATTTTTTGAATAATTTACTATATAAAAGGCAATCCCTGGCGTAATTAAAATTTGCGACAGTTGAAAATTAGTTTTTGAATAATTTACTATAGAAAAGGCAATCCCTGGGATATTTAAAATTTGTGACAGTATAAAATTAGTTTTTGAATAATTTACTGTAGAAAAGGCAATCCCTGGCGCAATTAAAATTTGCGACAGTATAAAATTAGTTTTTCAATAATTTACTGTAGAAAAGGCAATCCCTGGCGCAATTAAAATTTGTGACAGTATAAAATTAGTTTTTGAATAATTTACTATATAAAAGGCAATCCCTGGGATATTTAAAATTTGTGACAGTATAAAATTAGTTTTTGAATAATTTACTATAGAAAAGTCAATTCCTGGGATATTTAAAATTTGCGACAGTAGAAAATTATTTTTTGAATAATTTACTATAGAAAAGGCAATCCCTGGCGCACATAAAATTTGCGACAGTTGAAAATTATTTTTTGAATAATTTACTATATAAAAGGCAATCCCTGGCGTAATTAAAATTTGCGACAGTTGAAAATTAGTTTTTGAATAATTTACTATAGAAAAGGCAATCCCTGGGATATTTAAAATTTGTGACAGTATAAAATTAGTTTTTGAATAATTTACTGTAGAAAAGGCAATCCCTGGCGCAATTAAAATTTGCGACAGTATAAAATTAGTTTTTCAATAATTTACTGTAGAAAAGGCAATCCCTGGCGCAATTAAAATTTGTGACAGTATAAAATTAGTTTTTGAATAATTTACTATAGAAAAGGCAATCCCTGGGATATTTAAAATTTGCGACAGTATAAAATTAGTTTTTGAATAATTTACTATAGAAAAGTCAATCCCTGGCGCAATTAAAATTTGCGACAGTTGAAAATTAGTTTTTGAATAATTTACTATAGAAAAGGCAATCCCTGGGATATTTAAAATTTGTGACAGTATAAAATTAGTTTTTGAATAATTTACTATAGAAAAGGCAATCCCTGGCGCAATTAAAATTTGCGACAGTATAAAATTAGTTTTTGAATAATTTACTATAGAAAAGGCAATCCCTGGCGTATTTAAAATTTGCGACAGTAGAAAATTAGTTTTTGAATAATTTACTATAGAAAAGGCAATCCCTGGCGCAATTAAAATTTGCGACAGTAGAAAATTAGTTTTTGAATAATTTACTATAGAAAAGTCAATCCCTGCGATATTTAAAATTTGCGACAGTAGAAAATTAGTTTTTGAATAATTTACTATAGAAAAGGCAATCCCTGGGATATTTAAAATTTGTGACAGTATAAAATTAGTTTTTGAATAATTTACTATAGAAAAGGCAATCCCTGGCGCAATTAAAATTTGCGACAGTATAAAATTAGTTTTTGAATAATTTACTATAGAAAAGGCAATCCCTGGCGTATTTAAAATTTGCGACAGTAGAAAATTAGTTTTTGAATAATTTACTATAGAAAAGGCAATCCCTGGCGCAATTAAAATTTGCGACAGTAGAAAATTAGTTTTTGAATAATTTACTATAGAAAAGTCAATCCCTGCGATATTTAAAATTTGCGACAGTAGAAAATTAGTTTTTGAATAATTTACTATAGAAAAGGCAATCCCTGGTATATTTAAAATTTGCGACAGTAGAAAATTATTTTTTGAATAATTTACTGTAGAAAAGGCAATCCCTGGGATATTTAAAATTTGCGACAGTAGAAAATTATTTTTTGAATAATTTACTATAGAAAAGTCAATCCCTGGCGCACATAAAATTTGCGACAGTATAAAATTATTTTTTGAATAATTTACTATAGAAAAGTCAATCCCTGGCGCAATTAAAATTTGTGACAGTAGAAAATTATTTTTTGAATAATTTACTATAGAAAAGGCAATCCCTGGCGCAATTAAAATTTGTGACAGTATAAAATTAGTTTTTGAATAATTTACTATATAAAAGGCAATCCCTGGCGTAATTAAAATTTGTGACAGTTGAAAATTATTTTTTGAATAATTTACTATAGAAAAGGCAATCCCTGGCGCAATTAAAATTTGTGACAGTTGAAAATTATTTTTTGAATAATTTACTATAGAAAAGGCAATCCCTGGCGCAATTAAAATTTGTGACAGTATAAAATTAGTTTTTGAATAATTTACTATAGAAAAGGCAATCCCTGGGATATTTAAAATTTGCGACAGTATAAAATTAGTTTTTGAATAATTTACTATAGAAAAGGCAATCCCTGGGATATTTAAAATTTGTGACAGTATAAAATTAGTTTTTGAATAATTTACTATAGAAAAGTCAATCCCTGGGATATTTAAAATTTGCGACAGTTGAAAATTATTTTTTGAATAATTTACTATAGAAAAGGCAATCCCTGGCGCACATAAAATTTGCGACAGTTGAAAATTATTTTTTGAATAATTTACTATATAAAAGGCAATCCCTGGGATATTTAAAATTTGTGACAGTATAAAATTAGTTTTTGAATAATTTACTATAGAAAAGTCAATCCCTGGGATATTTAAAATTTGCGACAGTAGAAAATTATTTTTTGAATAATTTACTATAGAAAAGGCAATCCCTGGCGCACATAAAATTTGCGACAGTTGAAAATTATTTTTTGAATAATTTACTATATAAAAGGCAATCCCTGGCGTAATTAAAATTTGCGACAGTTGAAAATTATTTTTTGAATAATTTACTATAGAAAAGTCAATCCCTGGGATATTTAAAATTTGCGACAGTATAAAATTAGTTTTTGAATAATTTACTATAGAAAAGTCAATCCCTGGGATATTTAAAATTTGCGACAGTATAAAATTATTTTTTGAATAATTTACTATAGAAAAGGCAATCCCTGGGATATTTAAAATTTGCGACAGTATAAAATTATTTTTTGAATAATTTACTATAGAAAAGGCAATCCCTGGGATATTTAAAATTTGCGACAGTATAAAATTATTTTTTGAATAATTTACTATAGAAAAGGCAATCCCTGGCGCACATAAAATTTGTGACAGTATAAAATTAGTTTTTGAAAAATTTACTATAGAAAAGGCAATCCCTGGCGCACATAAAATTTGTGACAGTTGAAAATTATTTTTTGAATAATTTACTGTAGAAAAGGCAATCCCTGGGATATTTAAAATTTGTGACAGTATAAAATTATTTTTTGAAAAATTTACTATAGAAAAGTCAATCCCTGGCGCACATAAAATTTGCGACAGTATAAAATTATTTTTTGAATAATTTACTATAGAAAAGTCAATCCCTGGCGCAATTAAAATTTGTGACAGTAGAAAATTATTTTTTGAATAATTTACTATAGAAAAGGCAATCCCTGGGATATTTAAAATTTGCGACAGTTGAAAATTAGTTTTTGAATAATTTACTATAGAAAAGGCAATCCCTGGGATATTTAAAATTTGTGACAGTAT
Source organism: Dioctria linearis (assembly GCA_963930735.1). Taxonomy (NCBI): domain Eukaryota; kingdom Metazoa; phylum Arthropoda; class Insecta; order Diptera; family Asilidae; genus Dioctria; species Dioctria linearis. Next base: position 122,222 of record CAWVNZ010000867.1, on the reverse strand, counting down.
AAAATTAGTTTTTGAATAATTTACTGTAGAAAAGGCAATCCCTGGGATATTTAAAATTTGTGACAGTAGAAAATTATTTTTTGAATAATTTACTATAGAAAAGGCAATCCCTGGCGCAATTAAAATTTGTGACAGTATAAAATTAGTTTTTGAATAATTTACTATATAAAAGGCAATCCCTGGCGTAATTAAAATTTGTGACAGTTGAAAATTATTTTTTGAATAATTTACTATAGAAAAGGCAATCCCTGGCGTAATTAAAATTTGTGACAGTTGAAAATTATTTTTTGAATAATTTACTATAGAAAAGGCAATCCCTGGCGCAATTAAAATTTGCGACAGTATAAAATTATTTTTTGAAAAATTTACTATATAAAAGGCAATCCCTGGGATATTTAAAATTTGTGACAGTATAAAATTAGTTTTTGAAAAATTTACTATATAAAAGGCAATCCCTGGCGCACATAAAATTTGCGACAGTATAAAATTAGTTTTTGAATAATTTACTATAGAAAAGGCAATCCCTGGCGTAATTAAAATTTGCGACAGTAGAAAATTGTTTTTTGAATAATTTACTATAGAAAAGTCAATCCCTGGCGCACATAAAATTTGCGACAGTATAAAATTATTTTTTGAATAATTTACTATAGAAAAGTCAATCCCTGGCGCAATTAAAATTTGTGACAGTAGAAAATTATTTTTTGAATAATTTACTATAGAAAAGGCAATCCCTGGGATATTTAAAATTTGCGACAGTTGAAAATTAGTTTTTGAATAATTTACTATAGAAAAGGCAATCCCTGGGATATTTAAAATTTGTGACAGTATAAAATTAGTTTTTGAATAATTTACTGTAGAAAAGGCAATCCCTGGGATATTTAAAATTTGTGACAGTAGAAAATTATTTTTTGAATAATTTACTATAGAAAAGGCAATCCCTGGCGCAATTAAAATTTGTGACAGTATAAAATTAGTTTTTGAATAATTTACTATATAAAAGGCAATCCCTGGCGTAATTAAAATTTGTGACAGTTGAAAATTATTTTTTGAATAATTTACTATAGAAAAGGCAATCCCTGGCGCACATAAAATTTGCGACAGTTGAAAATTATTTTTTGAATAATTTACTATATAAAAGGCAATCCCTGGGATATTTAAAATTTGTGACAGTATAAAATTAGTTTTTGAATAATTTACTATAGAAAAGTCAATCCCTGGCGCACATAAAATTTGCGACAGTAGAAAATTATTTTTTGAATAATTTACTATAGAAAAGTCAATCCCTGGCGCACATAAAATTTGCGACAGTATAAAATTATTTTTTGAATAATTTACTATAGAAAAGTCAATCCCTGGCGCAATTAAAATTTGTGACAGTAGAAAATTATTTTTTGAATAATTTACTATAGAAAAGGCAATCCCTGGGATATTTAAAATTTGCGACAGTTGAAAATTAGTTTTTGAATAATTTACTATAGAAAAGGCAATCCCTGGGATATTTAAAATTTGCGACAGTATAAAATTATTTTTTGAATAATTTACTATAGAAAAGTCAATCCCTGGCGCAATTAAAATTTGTGACAGTAGAAAATTATTTTTTGAATAATTTACTATAGAAAAGGCAATCCCTGGCGCAATTAAAATTTGTGACAGTATAAAATTAGTTTTTGAATAATTTACTATATAAAAGGCAATCCCTGGCGTAATTAAAATTTGTGACAGTTGAAAATTATTTTTTGAATAATTTACTATAGAAAAGGCAATCCCTGGCGCACATAAAATTTGCGACAGTTGAAAATTATTTTTTGAATAATTTACTATATAAAAGGCAATCCCTGGGATATTTAAAATTTGTGACAGTATAAAATTAGTTTTTGAATAATTTACTATAGAAAAGTCAATTCCTGGGATATTTAAAATTTGCGACAGTAGAAAATTATTTTTTGAATAATTTACTATAGAAAAGGCAATCCCTGGCGCACATAAAATTTGCGACAGTTGAAAATTATTTTTTGAATAATTTACTATATAAAAGGCAATCCCTGGCGTAATTAAAATTTGCGACAGTTGAAAATTAGTTTTTGAATAATTTACTATAGAAAAGGCAATCCCTGGGATATTTAAAATTTGTGACAGTATAAAATTAGTTTTTGAATAATTTACTGTAGAAAAGGCAATCCCTGGCGCAATTAAAATTTGCGACAGTATAAAATTAGTTTTTCAATAATTTACTGTAGAAAAGGCAATCCCTGGCGCAATTAAAATTTGTGACAGTATAAAATTAGTTTTTGAATAATTTACTATAGAAAAGGCAATCCCTGGGATATTTAAAATTTGCGACAGTATAAAATTAGTTTTTGAATAATTTACTATAGAAAAGTCAATTCCTGGGATATTTAAAATTTGCGACAGTAGAAAATTATTTTTTGAATAATTTACTATAGAAAAGGCAATCCCTGGCGCACATAAAATTTGCGACAGTTGAAAATTATTTTTTGAATAATTTACTATATAAAAGGCAATCCCTGGCGTAATTAAAATTTGCGACAGTTGAAAATTAGTTTTTGAATAATTTACTATAGAAAAGGCAATCCCTGGGATATTTAAAATTTGTGACAGTATAAAATTAGTTTTTGAATAATTTACTGTAGAAAAGGCAATCCCTGGCGCAATTAAAATTTGCGACAGTATAAAATTAGTTTTTCAATAATTTACTGTAGAAAAGGCAATCCCTGGCGCAATTAAAATTTGTGACAGTATAAAATTAGTTTTTGAATAATTTACTATATAAAAGGCAATCCCTGGGATATTTAAAATTTGTGACAGTATAAAATTAGTTTTTGAATAATTTACTATAGAAAAGTCAATTCCTGGGATATTTAAAATTTGCGACAGTAGAAAATTATTTTTTGAATAATTTACTATAGAAAAGGCAATCCCTGGCGCACATAAAATTTGCGACAGTTGAAAATTATTTTTTGAATAATTTACTATATAAAAGGCAATCCCTGGCGTAATTAAAATTTGCGACAGTTGAAAATTAGTTTTTGAATAATTTACTATAGAAAAGGCAATCCCTGGGATATTTAAAATTTGTGACAGTATAAAATTAGTTTTTGAATAATTTACTGTAGAAAAGGCAATCCCTGGCGCAATTAAAATTTGCGACAGTATAAAATTAGTTTTTCAATAATTTACTGTAGAAAAGGCAATCCCTGGCGCAATTAAAATTTGTGACAGTATAAAATTAGTTTTTGAATAATTTACTATAGAAAAGGCAATCCCTGGGATATTTAAAATTTGCGACAGTATAAAATTAGTTTTTGAATAATTTACTATAGAAAAGTCAATCCCTGGCGCAATTAAAATTTGCGACAGTTGAAAATTAGTTTTTGAATAATTTACTATAGAAAAGGCAATCCCTGGGATATTTAAAATTTGTGACAGTATAAAATTAGTTTTTGAATAATTTACTATAGAAAAGGCAATCCCTGGCGCAATTAAAATTTGCGACAGTATAAAATTAGTTTTTGAATAATTTACTATAGAAAAGGCAATCCCTGGCGTATTTAAAATTTGCGACAGTAGAAAATTAGTTTTTGAATAATTTACTATAGAAAAGGCAATCCCTGGCGCAATTAAAATTTGCGACAGTAGAAAATTAGTTTTTGAATAATTTACTATAGAAAAGTCAATCCCTGCGATATTTAAAATTTGCGACAGTAGAAAATTAGTTTTTGAATAATTTACTATAGAAAAGGCAATCCCTGGGATATTTAAAATTTGTGACAGTATAAAATTAGTTTTTGAATAATTTACTATAGAAAAGGCAATCCCTGGCGCAATTAAAATTTGCGACAGTATAAAATTAGTTTTTGAATAATTTACTATAGAAAAGGCAATCCCTGGCGTATTTAAAATTTGCGACAGTAGAAAATTAGTTTTTGAATAATTTACTATAGAAAAGGCAATCCCTGGCGCAATTAAAATTTGCGACAGTAGAAAATTAGTTTTTGAATAATTTACTATAGAAAAGTCAATCCCTGCGATATTTAAAATTTGCGACAGTAGAAAATTAGTTTTTGAATAATTTACTATAGAAAAGGCAATCCCTGGGATATTTAAAATTTGCGACAGTAGAAAATTATTTTTTGAATAATTTACTGTAGAAAAGGCAATCCCTGGGATATTTAAAATTTGCGACAGTAGAAAATTATTTTTTGAATAATTTACTATAGAAAAGTCAATCCCTGGCGCACATAAAATTTGCGACAGTATAAAATTATTTTTTGAATAATTTACTATAGAAAAGTCAATCCCTGGCGCAATTAAAATTTGTGACAGTAGAAAATTATTTTTTGAATAATTTACTATAGAAAAGGCAATCCCTGGCGCAATTAAAATTTGTGACAGTATAAAATTAGTTTTTGAATAATTTACTATATAAAAGGCAATCCCTGGCGTAATTAAAATTTGTGACAGTTGAAAATTATTTTTTGAATAATTTACTATAGAAAAGGCAATCCCTGGCGCAATTAAAATTTGTGACAGTTGAAAATTATTTTTTGAATAATTTACTATAGAAAAGGCAATCCCTGGCGCAATTAAAATTTGTGACAGTATAAAATTAGTTTTTGAATAATTTACTATAGAAAAGGCAATCCCTGGGATATTTAAAATTTGCGACAGTATAAAATTAGTTTTTGAATAATTTACTATAGAAAAGGCAATCCCTGGGATATTTAAAATTTGTGACAGTATAAAATTAGTTTTTGAATAATTTACTATAGAAAAGTCAATCCCTGGGATATTTAAAATTTGCGACAGTTGAAAATTATTTTTTGAATAATTTACTATAGAAAAGGCAATCCCTGGCGCACATAAAATTTGCGACAGTTGAAAATTATTTTTTGAATAATTTACTATATAAAAGGCAATCCCTGGGATATTTAAAATTTGTGACAGTATAAAATTAGTTTTTGAATAATTTACTATAGAAAAGTCAATCCCTGGGATATTTAAAATTTGCGACAGTAGAAAATTATTTTTTGAATAATTTACTATAGAAAAGGCAATCCCTGGCGCACATAAAATTTGCGACAGTTGAAAATTATTTTTTGAATAATTTACTATATAAAAGGCAATCCCTGGCGTAATTAAAATTTGCGACAGTTGAAAATTATTTTTTGAATAATTTACTATAGAAAAGTCAATCCCTGGGATATTTAAAATTTGCGACAGTATAAAATTAGTTTTTGAATAATTTACTATAGAAAAGGCAATCCCTGGCGCAATTAAAATTTGCGACAGTATAAAATTAGTTTTTGAATAATTTACTATAGAAAAGGCAATCCCTGGGATATTTAAAATTTGTGACAGTATAAAATTATTTTTTGAATAATTTACTGTAGAAAAGGCAATCCCTGGGATATTTAAAATTTGCGACAGTAGAAAATTATTTTTTGAATAATTTACTATAGAAAAGGCAATCCCTGGGATATTTAAAATTTGCGACAGTAGAAAATTATTTTTTGAATAATTTACTATAGAAAAGGCAATCCCTGGCGCACATAAAATTTGCGACAGTATAAAATTATTTTTTGAATAATTTACTATTGAAAAGGCAATCCCTGGGATATTTAAAATTTGCGACAGTATAAAATTAGTTTTTGAATAATTTACTATAGAAAAGGCAATCCCTGGCGCACATAAAATTTGTGACAGTATAAAATTAGTTTTTGAAAAATTTACTATAGAAAAGGCAATCCCTGGCGCACATAAAATTTGTGACAGTTGAAAATTATTTTTTGAATAATTTACTGTAGAAAAGGCAATCCCTGGGATATTTAAAATTTGTGACAGTATAAAATTAGTTTTTGAATAATTTACTATAGAAAAGTCAATCCCTGGGATATTTAAAATTTGCGACAGTAGAAAATTATTTTTTGAATAATTTACTATAGAAAAGGCAATCCCTGGCGCACATAAAATTTGCGACAGTATAAAATTATTTTTTGAATAATTTACTATAGAAAAGGCAATCCCTGGGATATTTAAAATTTGCGACAGTAGAAAATTATTTTTTGAATAATTTACTGTAGAAAAGGCAATCCCTGGGATATTTAAAATTTGCGACAGTATAAAATTAGTTTTTGAATAATTTACTATAGAAAAGTCAATCCCTGGGATATTTAAAATTTGCGACAGTATAAAATTAGTTTTTGAATAATTTACTATAGAAAAGGCAATCCCTGGGATATTTAAAATTTGTGACAGTATAAAATTATTTTTTGAATAATTTACTATAGAAAAGTCAATCCCTGGGATATTTAAAATTTGCGACAGTAGAAAATTATTTTTTGAATAATTTACTATAGAAAAGTCAATCCCTGGGATATTTAAAATTTGCGACAGTATAAAATTAGTTTTTGAATAATTTACTATAGAAAAGGCAATCCCTGGGATATTTAAAATTTGCGACAGTATAAAATTATTTTTTGAATAATTTACTATAGAAAAGGCAATCCCTGGGATATTTAAAATTTGCGACAGTATAAAATTATTTTTTGAATAATTTACTATAGAAAAGGCAATCCCTGGGATATTTAAAATTTGCGACAGTATAAAATTATTTTTTGAATAATTTACTATAGAAAAGGCAATCCCTGGCGCACATAAAATTTGTGACAGTATAAAATTAGTTTTTGAAAAATTTACTATAGAAAAGGCAATCCCTGGCGCACATAAAATTTGTGACAGTTGAAAATTATTTTTTGAATAATTTACTGTAGAAAAGGCAATCCCTGGGATATTTAAAATTTGCGACAGTAGAAAATTAGTTTTTGAATAATTTACTATAGAAAAGGCAATCCCTGGGATATTTAAAATTTGCGACAGTATAAAATTATTTTTTGAAAAATTTACTATATAAAAGGCAATCCCTGGCGCAATTAAAATTTGCGACAGTATAAAATTATTTTTTGAATAATTTACTATAGAAAAGTCAATCCCTGGCGCACATAAAATTTGCGACAGTATAAAATTAGTTTTTGAATAATTTACTGTAGAAAAGGCAATCCCTGGCGCAATTAAAATTTGCGACAGTATAAAATTAGTTTTTGAATAATTTACTATAGAAAAGGCAATCCCTGGGATATTTAAAATTTGTGACAGTATAAAATTATTTTTTGAATAATTTACTATAGAAAAGTCAATCCCTGGCGCACATAAAATTTGCGACAGTATAAAATTAGTTTTTGAAAAATTTACTATAGAAAAGGCAATCCCTGGCGCAATTAAAATTTGCGACAGTATAAAATTATTTTTTGAAAAATTTACTATATAAAAGGCAATCCCTGGCGTAATTAAAATTTGCGACAGTATAAAATTAGTTTTTGAATAATTTACTGTAGAAAAGGCAATCCCTGGCGCAATTAAAATTTGCGACAGTATAAAATTAGTTTTTGAATAATTTACTATAGAAAAGTCAATCCCTGGGATATTTAAAATTTGCGACAGTAGAAAATTATTTTTTGAATAATTTACTATAGAAAAGGCAATCCCTGGCGCACATAAAATTTGCGACAGTAGAAAATTAGTTTTTGAATAATTTACTATAGAAAAGGCAATCCCTGGGATATTTAAAATTTGCGACAGTATAAAATTATTTTTTGAATAATTTACTATAGAAAAGGCAATCCCTGGCGCACATAAAATTTGCGACAGTATAAAATTAGTTTTTGAATAATTTACTATAGAAAAGGCAATCCCTGGCGCAATTAAAATTTGCGACAGTATAAAATTAGTTTTTGAATAATTTACTATAGAAAAGTCAATCCCTGGCGCAATTAAAATTTGCGACAGTATAAAATTATTTTTTGAATAATTTACTATAGAAAAGTCAATCCCTGGCGCACATAAAATTTGTGACAGTTGAAAATTATTTTTTGAATAATTTACTATAGAAAAGTCAATCCCTGGCGCAATTAAAATTTGCGACAGTATAAAATTAGTTTTTGAATAATTTACTATAGAAAAGTCAATCCCTGGGATATTTAAAATTTGCGACAGTAGAAAATTATTTTTTGAATAATTTACTATAGAAAAGTCAATACCTGGCGCACATAAAATTTGTGACAGTTGAAAATTATTTTTTGAATAATTTACTATAGAAAAGTCAATCCCTGGGATATTTAAAATTTGCGACAGTAGAAAATTATTTTTTGAATAATTTACTATAGAAAAGTCAATCCCTGGGATATTTAAAATTTGCGACAGTAGAAAATTATTTTTTGAATAATTTACTATAGAAAAGTCAATCCCTGGCGCACATAAAATTTGTGACAGTTGAAAATTATTTTTTGAATAATTTACTATATAAAAGGCAAATTTTAAATATCCCAGGGATTGACTTTTCTATAGTAAATTATTCAAAAACTAATTTTATACTGTCGCAAATTTTAATTGCGCCAGGGATTGACTTTTCTATAGTAAATTATTCAAAAAATAATTTTCAACTGTCACAAATTTTATGTGCGCCAGGGATTGACTTTTCTATAGTAAATTATTCAAAAAATAATTTTCTACTGTCGCAAATTTTAAATATCCCAGGGATTGACTTTTCTATAGTAAATTATTCAAAAACTAATTTTATACTGTCGCAAATTTTAATTGCGCCAGGGATTGCCTTTTATATAGTAAATTATTCAAAAAATAATTTTCAACTATCGCAAATTTTAAATATCCCAGGGATTTACTATATAAAAGGCAATCCCTGGCGCAATTAAAATTTGCGACAGTATAAAATTAGTTTTTGAATAATTTACTATAGAAAAGTCAATCCCTGGGATATTTAAAATTTGCGACAGTAGAAAATTATTTTTTGAATAATTTACTATAGAAAAGTCAATCCCTGGCGCACATAAAATTTGTGACAGTTGAAAATTATTTTTTGAATAATTTACTGTAGAAAAGGCAATCCCTGGGATATTTAAAATTTGTGACAGTATAAAATTAGTTTTTGAATAATTTACTATAGAAAAGTCAATCCCTGGGATATTTAAAATTTGCGACAGTAGAAAATTATTTTTTGAATAATTTACTGTAGAAAAGGCAATCCCTGGGATATTTAAAATTTGTGACAGTATAAAATTAGTTTTTGAATAATTTACTATAGAAAAGGCAATCCCTGGCGCAATTAAAATTTGCGACAGTATAAAATTAGTTTTTGAATAATTTACTATAGAAAAGGCAATCCCTGGGATATTTAAAATTTGTGACAGTATAAAATTAGTTTTTGAATAATTTACTATAGAAAAGGCAATCCCTGGGATATTTAAAATTTGCGACAGTATAAAATTAGTTTTTGAATAATTTACTATAGAAAAGGCAATCCCTGGGATATTTAAAATTTGCGACAGTATAAAATTAGTTTTTGAAAAATTTACTATAGAAAAGGCAATCCCTGGCGCACATAAAATTTGCGACAGTATAAAATTAGCTTTTGAAAAATTTACTATATAAAAGGCAATCCCTGGCGTATTTAAAATTTGCGACAGTATAAAATTAGTTTTTGAATAATTTACTATAGAAAAGGCAATCCCTGGCGCAATTAAAATTTGCGACAGTATAAAATTATTTTTTGAATAATTTACTATATAAAAGGCAATCCCTGGCGCAATTAAAATTTGTGACAGTATAAAATTAGTTTTTGAAAAATTTACTATAGAAAAGGCAATCCCTGGGATATTTAAAATTTGCGACAGTATAAAACTAGTTTTTGAAAAATTTACTATAGAAAAGGCAATCCCTGGCGCACATAAAATTTGCGACAGTATAAAATTAGTTTTTGAAAAATTTACTATATAAAAGGCAATCCCTGGCGCAATTAAAATTTGCGACAGTATAAAATTAGTTTTTGAATAATTTACTATAGAAAAGTCAATCCCTGGGATATTTAAAATTTGCGACAGTTGAAAATTATTTTTTGAATAATTTACTATATAAAAGGCAATCCCTGGCGCAATTAAAATTTGTGACAGTTGAAAATTATTTTTTGAAAAATTTACTATAGAAAAGGCAATCCCTGGCGCAATTAAAATTTGCGACAGTAGAAAATTATTTTTTGAAAAATTTACTATATAAAAGGCAATCCATGGGATATTTAAAATTTGCGACAGTATAAAATTAGTTTTTGAAAAATTTACTATATAAAAGGCAATCCCTGGGATATTTAAAATTTGCGACAGTATAAAATTAGTTTTTGAAAAATTTACTATAGAAAAGGCAATCCCTGGCGCAATTAAAATTTGTGACAGTATAAAATTAGTTTTTGAAAAATTTACTATAGAAAAGGCAATCCCTGGCGTAATTAAAATTTGCGACAGTTGAAAATTATTTTTTGAATAATTTACTATAGAAAAGTCAATCCCTGGGATATTTAAAATTTGCGACAATTGAAAATTATTTTTTGAATAATTTACTATATAAAAGGCAATCCCTGGCGCAATTAAAATTTGCGACAGTATAAAATTAGTTTTTGAATAATTTACTATAGAAAAGTCAATCCCTGGGATATTTAAAATTTGCGACAGTAGAAAATTATTTTTTGAATAATTTACTATAGAAAAGGCAATCCCTGGGATATTTAAAATTTGCGACAGTATAAAATTAGTTTTTGAAAAATTTACTATAGAAAAGGCAATCCCTGGGATATTTAAAATTTGCGACAGTATAAAATTAGTTTTTGAATAATTTACTATAGAAAATGCAATCCCTGGCGCACATAAAATTTGCGACAGTATAAAATTATTTTTTGAATAATTTACTGTAGAAAAGGCAATCCCTGGGATATTTAAAATTTGCGACAGTTGAAAATTATTTTTTGAATAATTTACTATATAAAAGGCAATCCCTGGCGCAATTAAAATTTGTGACAGTTGAAAATTATTTTTTGAAAAATTTACTATAGAAAAGGCAATCCCTGGCGCAATTAAAATTTGCGACAGTAGAAAATTATTTTTTGAAAAATTTACTATATAAAAGGCAATCCATGGGATATTTAAAATTTGCGACAGTATAAAATTAGTTTTTGAAAAATTTACTATATAAAAGGCAATCCCTGGGATATTTAAAATTTGCGACAGTATAAAATTAGTTTTTGAAAAATTTACTATAGAAAAGGCAATCCCTGGCGCAATTAAAATTTGTGACAGTATAAAATTAGTTTTTGAAAAATTTACTATAGAAAAGGCAATCCCTGGCGTAATTAAAATTTGCGACAGTTGAAAATTATTTTTTGAATAATTTACTATAGAAAAGTCAATCCCTGGGATATTTAAAATTTGCGACAGTTGAAAATTATTTTTTGAATAATTTACTATATAAAAGGCAATCCCTGGCGCAATTAAAATTTGTGACAGTATAAAATTAGTTTTTGAAAAATTTAATATAGAAAAGGCAATCCCTGGCGTAATTAAAATTTGCGACAGTTGAAAATTATTTTTTGAATAATTTACTATAGAAAAGTCAATCCCTGGGATATTTAAAATTTGCGACAGTTGAAAATTATTTTTTGAATAATTTACTATATAAAAGGCAATCCCTGGCGCAATTAAAATTTGCGACAGTATAAAATTAGTTTTTGAATAATTTACTATAGAAAAGTCAATCCCTGGGATATTTAAAATTTGCGACAGTAGAAAATTATTTTTTGAATAATTTACTATAGAAAAGGCAATCCCTGGGATATTTAAAATTTGCGACAGTAGAAAATTATTTTTTGAATAATTTACTATAGAAAAGTCAATCCCTGGCGCACATAAAATTTGTGACAGTTGAAAATTATTTTTTGAATAATTTACTATATAAAAGGCAAATTTTAAATATCCCAGGGATTGACTTTTCTATAGTAAATTATTCAAAAACTAATTTTATACTGTCGCAAATTTTAATTGCGCCAGGGATTGACTTTTCTATAGTAAATTATTCAAAAAATAATTTTCAACTGTCACAAATTTTATGTGCGCCAGGGATTGACTTTTCTATAGTAAATTATTCAAAAAATAATTTTCTACTGTCGCAAATTTTAAATATCCCAGGGATTGACTTTTCTATAGTAAATTATTCAAAAACTAATTTTATACTGTCGCAAATTTTAATTGCGCCAGGGATTGCCTTTTATATAGTAAATTATTCAAAAAATAATTTTCAACTATCGCAAATTTTAAATATCCCAGGGATTTACTATATAAAAGGCAATCCCTGGCGCAATTAAAATTTGCGACAGTATAAAATTAGTTTTTGAATAATTTACTATAGAAAAGTCAATCCCTGGGATATTTAAAATTTGCGACAGTAGAAAATTATTTTTTGAATAATTTACTAAAGAAAAGTCAATCCCTGGCGCACATAAAATTTGTGACAGTTGAAAATTATTTTTTGAATAATTTACTGTAGAAAAGGCAATCCCTGGGATATTTAAAATTTGTGACAGTATAAAATTAGTTTTTGAATAATTTACTATAGAAAAGTCAATCCCTGGGATATTTAAAATTTGCGACAGTAGAAAATTATTTTTTGAATAATTTACTGTAGAAAAGGCAATCCCTGGGATATTTAAAATTTGTGACAGTATAAAATTAGTTTTTGAATAATTTACTATAGAAAAGGCAATCCCTGGCGCAATTAAAATTTGCGACAGTATAAAATTAGTTTTTGAATAATTTACTATAGAAAAGGCAATCCCTGGGATATTTAAAATTTGTGACAGTATAAAATTAGTTTTTGAATAATTTACTATAGAAAAGGCAATCCCTGGGATATTTAAAATTTGCGACAGTATAAAATTAGTTTTTGAATAATTTACTATAGAAAAGGCAATCCCTGGGATATTTAAAATTTGCGACAGTATAAAATTAGTTTTTGAAAAATTTACTATAGAAAAGGCAATCCCTGGCGCACATAAAATTTGCGACAGTATAAAATTAGCTTTTGAAAAATTTACTATATAAAAGGCAATCCCTGGCGTATTTAAAATTTGCGACAGTATAAAATTAGTTTTTGAATAATTTACTATAGAAAAGGCAATCCCTGGCGCAATTAAAATTTGCGACAGTATAAAATTATTTTTTGAATAATTTACTATATAAAAGGCAATCCCTGGCGCAATTAAAATTTGTGACAGTATAAAATTAGTTTTTGAAAAATTTACTATAGAAAAGGCAATCCCTGGGATATTTAAAATTTGCGACAGTATAAAATTAGTTTTTGAAAAATTTACTATAGAAAAGGCAATCCCTGGCGCACATAAAATTTGCGACAGTATAAAATTAGTTTTTGAAAAATTTACTATATAAAAGGCAATCCCTGGCGCAATTAAAATTTGCGACAGTATAAAATTAGTTTTTGAATAATTTACTATAGAAAAGTCAATCCCTGGGATATTTAAAATTTGCGACAGTTGAAAATTATTTTTTGAATAATTTACTATATAAAAGGCAATCCCTGGCGCAATTAAAATTTGTGACAGTTGAAAATTATTTTTTGAAAAATTTACTATAGAAAAGGCAATCCCTGGCGCAATTAAAATTTGCGACAGTAGAAAATTATTTTTTGAAAAATTTACTATATAAAAGGCAATCCATGGGATATTTAAAATTTGCGACAGTATAAAATTAGTTTTTGAAAAATTTACTATATAAAAGGCAATCCCTGGGATATTTAAAATTTGCGACAGTATAAAATTAGTTTTTGAAAAATTTACTATAGAAAAGGCAATCCCTGGCGCAATTAAAATTTGTGACAGTATAAAATTAGTTTTTGAAAAATTTACTATAGAAAAGGCAATCCCTGGCGTAATTAAAATTTGCGACAGTTGAAAATTATTTTTTGAATAATTTACTATAGAAAAGTCAATCCCTGGGATATTTAAAATTTGCGACAGTTGAAAATTATTTTTTGAATAATTTACTATATAAAAGGCAATCCCTGGCGCAATTAAAATTTGCGACAGTATAAAATTAGTTTTTGAATAATTTACTATAGAAAAGTCAATCCCTGGGATATTTAAAATTTGCGACAGTAGAAAATTATTTTTTGAATAATTTACTATAGAAAAGGCAATCCCTGGGATATTTAAAATTTGCGACAGTATAAAATTAGTTTTTGAAAAATTTACTATAGAAAAGGCAATCCCTGGGATATTTAAAATTTGCGACAGTATAAAATTAGTTTTTGAATAATTTACTATAGAAAATGCAATCCCTGGCGCACATAAAATTTGCGACAGTATAAAATTATTTTTTGAATAATTTACTGTAGAAAAGGCAATCCCTGGGATATTTAAAATTTGCGACAGTAGAAAATTATTTTTTGAATAATTTACTATAGAAAAGGCAATCCCTGGCGCAATTAAAATTTGTGACAGTTGAAAATTATTTTTTGAAAAATTTACTATAGAAAAGGCAATCCCTGGCGCAATTAAAATTTGCGACAGTAGAAAATTATTTTTTGAAAAATTTACTATATAAAAGGCAATCCCTGGGATATTTAAAATTTGCGACAGTATAAAATTAGTTTTTGAAAAATTTACTATATAAAAGGCAATCCCTGGCGCACATAAAATTTGCGACAGTATAAAATTATTTTTTGAATAATTTACTGTAGAAAAGGCAATCCCTGGGATATTTAAAATTTGCGACAGTAGAAAATTATTTTTTGAATAATTTACTATAGAAAAGGCAATCCCTGGCGTAATTAAAATTTGTGACAGTTGAAAATTATTTTTTGAATAATTTACTATAGAAAAGTCAATCCCTGGGATATTTAAAATTTGCGACAGTAGAAAATTAGTTTTTGAATAATTTACTATAGAAAAGGCAATCCCTGGGATATTTAAAATTTGCGACAGTATAAAATTATTTTTTGAAAAATTTACTATATAAAAGGCAATCCCTGGCGCAATTAAAATTTGCGACAGTATAAAATTATTTTTTGAATAATTTACTATAGAAAAGTCAATCCCTGGCGCACATAAAATTTGCGACAGTATAAAATTAGTTTTTGAATAATTTACTGTAGAAAAGGCAATCCCTGGCGCAATTAAAATTTGCGACAGTATAAAATTAGTTTTTGAATAATTTACTATAGAAAAGGCAATCCCTGGGATATTTAAAATTTGTGACAGTATAAAATTATTTTTTGAATAATTTACTGTAGAAAAGGCAATCCCTGGGATATTTAAAATTTGCGACAGTATAAAATTAGTTTTTGAATAATTTACTATAGAAAAGGCAATCCCTGGGATATTTAAAATTTGTGACAGTATAAAATTAGTTTTTGAATAATTTACTATAGAAAAGGCAATCCCTGGGATATTTAAAATTTGTGACAGTATAAAATTATTTTTTGAATAATTTACTATAGAAAAGGCAATCCCTGGCGCAATTAAAATTTGCGACAGTATAAAATTATTTTTTGAATAATTTACTATAGAAAAGGCAATCCCTGGGATATTTAAAATTTGTGACAGTATAAAATTAGTTTTTGAATAATTTACTATAGAAAAGGCAATCCCTGGCGCACATAAAATTTGCGACAGTAAAAAATTATTTTTTGAATAATTTACTATAGAAAAGTCAATCCCTGGCGCAATTAAAATTTGCGACAGTATAAAATTAGTTTTTGAATAATTTACTATAGAAAAGGCAATCCCTGGCGCAATTAAAATTTGTGACAGTATAAAATTATTTTTTGAATAATTTACTGTAGAAAAGGCAATCCCTGGCGTAATTAAAATTTGCGACAGTTGAAAATTATTTTTTGAATAATTTACTGTAGAAAAGGCAATCCCTGGGATATTTAAAATTTGCGACAGTATAAAATTAGTTTTTGAAAAATTTACTATAGAAAAGGCAATCCCTGGGATATTTAAAATTTGCGACAGTATAAAATTAGTTTTTGAATAATTTACTATAGAAAAGGCAATCCCTGGCGCACATAAAATTTGCGACAGTATAAAATTATTTTTTGAATAATTTACTGTAGAAAAGGCAATCCCTGGGATATTTAAAATTTGCGACAGTAGAAAATTATTTTTTGAATAATTTACTATAGAAAAGGCAATCCCTGGCGTAATTAAAATTTGTGACAGTATAAAATTAGTTTTTGAATAATTTACTATAGAAAAGGCAATCCCTGGGATATTTAAAATTTGCGACAGTAGAAAATTAGTTTTTGAATAATTTACTATATAAAAGGCAATCCCTGGCGTAATTAAAATTTGCGACAGTATAAAATTATTTTTTGAATAATTTACTATATAAAAGGCAATCCCTGGGATATTTAAAATTTGCGACAGTATAAAATTAGTTTTTGAATAATTTACTATAGAAAAGGCAATCCCTGGGATATTTAAAATTTGCGACAGTATAAAATTAGTTTTTGAATAATTTACTGTAGAAAAGGCAATCCCTGGGATATTTAAAATTTGTGACAGTATAAAATTAGTTTTTGAAAAATTTACTATATAAAAGGCAATCCCTGGCGTAATTAAAATTTGTGACAGTTGAAAATTATTTTTTGAATAATTTACTATAGAAAAGTCAATCCCTGGCGCAATTAAAATTTGCGACAGTAGAAAATTAGTTTTTGAATAATTTACTATATAAAAGGCAATCCCTGGCGTAATTAAAATTTGCGACAGTATAAAATTATTTTTTGAATAATTTCCTATATAAAAGGCAATCCCTGGGATATTTAAAATTTGCGACAGTATAAAATTAGTTTTTGAATAATTTACTATAGAAAAGGCAATCCCTGGGATATTTAAAATTTGCGACAGTATAAAATTAGTTTTTGAATAATTTACTGTAGAAAAGGCAATCCCTGGGATATTTAAAATTTGCGACAGTAGAAAATTATTTTTTGAATAATTTACTATAGAAAAGGCAATCCCTGGGATATTTAAAATTTGCGACAGTATAAAATTAGTTTTTGAATAATTTACTATAGAAAAGTCAATCCCTGGCGCAATTAAAATTTGTGACAGTATAAAATTAGTTTTTGAATAATTTACTATAGAAAAGGCAATCCCTGGGATATTTAAAATTTGTGACAGTATAAAATTATTTTTTGAATAATTTACTATATAAAAGGCAATCCCTGGCGCACATAAAATTTGCGACAGTATAAAATTATTTTTTGAATAATTTACTGTAGAAAAGGCAATCCCTGGCGCAATTAAAATTTGCGACAGTATAATATTAGTTTTTGAATAATTTACTATAGAAAAGGCAATCCCTGGGATATTTAAAATTTGTGACAGTATAAAATTAGTTTTTGAATAATTTACTATAGAAAAGGCAATCCCTGGCGCACATAAAATTTGCGACAGTAAAAAATTATTTTTTGAATAATTTACTATAGAAAAGGCAATCCCTGGCGCAATTAAAATTTGCGACAGTATAAAATTATTTTTTGAAAAATTTACTATATAAAAGGCAATCCCTGGGATATTTAAAATTTGTGACAGTATAAAATTAGTTTTTGAAAAATTTACTATATAAAAGGCAATCCCTGGCGTAATTAAAATTTGTGACAGTTGAAAATTATTTTTTGAATAATTTACTATAGAAAAGTCAATCCCTGGCGCAATTAAAATTTGCGACAGTAGAAAATTAGTTTTTGAATAATTTACTATATAAAAGGCAATCCCTGGCGTAATTAAAATTTGCGACAGTATAAAATTATTTTTTGAATAATTTACTATAGAAAAGGCAATCCCTGGGATATTTAAAATTTGCGACAGTATAAAATTAGTTTTTGAATAATTTACTGTAGAAAAGGCAATCCCTGGCGTAATTAAAATTTGTGACAGTTGAAAATTATTTTTTGAATAATTTACTATAGAAAAGTCAATCCCTGGCGTAATTAAAATTTGTGACAGTATAAAATTAGTTTTTGAATAATTTACTATAGAAAAGTCAATCCCTGGCGCAATTAAAATTTGTGACAGTAGAAAATTATTTTTTGAATAATTTACTATAGAAAAGGCAATCCCTGGGATATTTAAAATTTGCGACAGTATAAAATTAGTTTTTGAATAATTTACTGTAGAAAAGGCAATCCCTGGCGTAATTAAAATTTGTGACAGTTGAAAATTATTTTTTGAATAATTTACTATAGAAAAGTCAATCCCTGGGATATTTAAAATTTGCGACAGTAGAAAATTAGTTTTTGAATAATTTACTATAGAAAAGGCAATCCCTGGGATATTTAAAATTTGCGACAGTATAAAGTTATTTTTTGAATAATTTACTATAGAAAAGTCAATCCCTGGGATATTTAAAATTTGCGACAGTATAAAATTAGTTTTTGAATAATTTACTATAGAAAAGTCAATCCCTGGGATATTTAAAATTTGCGACAGTATAAATTTATTTTTTGAATAATTTACTATAGAAAAGGCAATCCCTGGGATATTTAAAATTTGCGACAGTATAAAATTATTTTTTGAATAATTTACTATAGAAAAGGCAATCCCTGGGATATTTAAAATTTGCGACAGTATAAAATTATTTTTTGAATAATTTACTATAGAAAAGGCAATCCCTGGCGCACATAAAATTTGTGACAGTATAAAATTAGTTTTTGAAAAATTTACTATAGAAAAGGCAATCCCTGGCGCACATAAAATTTGTGACAGTTGAAAATTATTTTTTGAATAATTTACTGTAGAAAAGGCAATCCCTGGGATATTTAAAATTTGTGACAGTATAAAATTATTTTTTGAAAAATTTACTATAGAAAAGTCAATCCCTGGCGCACATAAAATTTGCGACAGTATAAAATTAGTTTTTGAATAATTTACTGTAGAAAAGGCAATCCCTGGCGCAATTAAAATTTGCGACAGTATAAAATTAGTTTTTGAATAATTTACTATAGAAAAGGCAATCCCTGGGATATTTAAAATTTGTGACAGTATAAAATTAGTTTTTGAATAATTTACTATAGAAAAGTCAATCCCTGGGATATTTAAAATTTGCGACAGTAGAAAATTATTTTTTGAATAATTTACTATAGAAAAGTCAATCCCTGGCGCACATAAAATTTGCGACAGTAGAAAATTAGTTTTTGAATAATTTACTATAGAAAAGGCGATCCCTGGCGTAATTAAAATTTGCGACAGTATAAAATTAGTTTTTGAAAAATTTACTGTAGAAAAGGCAATCCCTGGGATATTTAAAATTTGCGACAGTAGAAAATTATTTTTTGAATAATTTACTATATAAAAGGCAATCCCTGGCGCACATAAAATTTGCGACAGTATAAAATTAGTTTTTGAAAAATTTACTATAGAAAAGGCAATCCCTGGCGCACATAAAATTTGTGACAGTTGAAAATTATTTTTTGAATAATTTACTGTAGAAAAGGCAATCCCTGGGATATTTAAAATTTGTGACAGTATAAAATTAGTTTTTGAATAATTTACTATAGAAAAGTCAATCCCTGGGATATTTAAAATTTGCGACAGTAGAAAATTATTTTTTGAATAATTTACTATAGAAAAGGCAATCCCTGGCGCACATAAAATTTGCGACAGTATAAAATTATTTTTTGAATAATTTACTATAGAAAAGGCAATCCCTGGGATATTTAAAATTTGCGACAGTATAAAATTAGTTTTTGAATAATTTACTGTAGAAAAGGCAATCCCTGGCGCAATTAAAATTTGCGACAGTATAAAATTAGTTTTTGAATAATTTACTATATAAAAGGCAATCCCTGGCGTAATTAAAATTTGCGACAGTTGAAAATTAGTTTTTGAATAATTTACTATAGAAAAGGCAATCCCTGGGATATTTAAAATTTGTGACAGTATAAAATTAGTTTTTGAATAATTTACTGTAGAAAAGGCAATCCCTGGGATATTTAAAATTTGTGACAGTATAAAATTAGTTTTTGAATAATTTACTATAGAAAAGTCAATCCCTGGGATATTTAAAATTTGCGACAGTTGAAAATTATTTTTTGAATAATTTACTATATAAAAGGCAATCCCTGGCGCAATTAAAATTTGTGACAGTTGAAAATTATTTTTTGAATAATTTACTATAGAAAAGTCAATCCCTGGGATATTTAAAATTTGCGACAGTAGAAAATTATTTTTTGAATAATTTACTATAGAAAAGTCAATCCCTGGGATATTTAAAATTTGCGACAGTATAAAATTAGTTTTTGAATAATTTACTGTAGAAAAGGCAATCCCTGGGATATTTAAAATTTGCGACAGTAGAAAATTATTTTTTGAATAATTTACTATAGAAAAGGCAATCCCTGGGATATTTAAAATTTGCGACAGTATAAAATTAGTTTTTGAATAATTTACTATAGAAAAGGCAATCCCTGGGATATTTAAAATTTGCGACAGTATAAAATTAGTTTTTGAATAATTTACTGTAGAAAAGGCAATCCCTGGGATATTTAAAATTTGTGACAGTTGAAAATTATTTTTTGAATAATTTACTATAGAAAAGTCAATCCCTGGCGCAATTAAAAATTGCGACAGTATAAAATTAGTTTTTGAATAATTTACTATAGAAAAGGCAATCCCTGGGATATTTAAAATTTGTGACAGTATAAAATTAGTTTTTGAATAATTTACTGTAGAAAAGGCAATCCCTGGGATATTTAAAATTTGTGACAGTATAAAATTAGTTTTTGAATAATTTACTATAGAAAAGTCAATCCCTGGGATATTTAAAATTTGCGACAGTTGAAAATTATTTTTTGAATAATTTACTATATAAAAGGCAATCCCTGGCGCAATTAAAATTTGCGACAGTATAAAATTAGTTTTTGAATAATTTACTATAGAAAAGTCAATCCCTGGGATATTTAAAATTTGCGACAGTAGAAAATTATTTTTTGAATAATTTACTATAGAAAAGTCAATCCCTGGCGCACATAAAATTTGTGACAGTTGAAAATTATTTTTGAATAATTTACTGTAGAAAAGGCAATCCCTGGGATATTTAAAATTTGTGACAGTATAAAATTAGTTTTTGAATAATTTACTATAGAAAAGTCAATCCTGGGATATTTAAAATTTGCGACAGTAGAAAATTATTTTTTGAATAATTTACTATAGAAAAGGCAATCCCTGGCGCAATTAAAATTTGCGACAGTATAAAATTAGTTTTTGAATAATTTACTATAGAAAAGGCAATCCCTGGGATATTTAAAATTTGTGACAGTATAAAATTATTTTTTGAATAATTTACTGTAGAAAAGGCAATCCCTGGGATATTTAAAATTTGCGACAGTATAAAATTATTTTTTGAATAATTTACTATAGAAAAGGCAATCCCTGGGATATTTAAAATTTGCGACAGTAGAAAATTATTTTTTGAATAATTTACTATAGAAAAGGCAATCCCTGGGATATTTAAAATTTGCGACAGTATAAAATTAGTTTTTGAATAATTTACTGTAGAAAAGGCAATCCCTGGGATATTTAAAATTTGTGACAGTATAAAATTAGTTTTGAATAATTTACTATAGAAAAGTCAATCCCTGGGATATTTAAAACTTGCGACAGTTGAAAATTATTTTTTGAATAATTTACTATATAAAAGGCAATCCCTGGCGCAATTAAAATTTGTGACAGTTGAAAATTATTTTTTGAATAATTTACTATAGAAAAGGCAATCCCTGGGATATTTAAAATTTGTGACAGTATAAAATTATTTTTTGAATAATTTACTGTAGAAAAGGCAATCCCTGGGATATTTAAAATTTGCGACAGTATAAAATTATTTTTTGAATAATTTACTATAGAAAAGGCAATCCCTGGGATATTTAAAATTTGCGACAGTAGAAAATTATTTTTTGAATAATTTACTATAGAAAAGGCAATCCCTGGGATATTTAAAATTTGCGACAGTATAAAATTAGTTTTTGAATAATTTACTGTAGAAAAGGCAATCCCTGGGATATTTAAAATTTGCGACAGTAGAAAATTATTTTTTGAATAATTTACTATAGAAAAGTCAATCCCTGGGATATTTAAAATTTGCGACAGTATAAAATTAGTTTTTGAATAATTTACTGTAGAAAAGGCAATCCCTGGGATATTTAAAATTTGCGACAGTAGAAAATTATTTTTTGAATAATTTACTATAGAAAAGGCAATCCCTGGGATATTTAAAATTTGCGACAGTATAAAATTAGTTTTTGAATAATTTACTATAGAAAAGGCAATCCCTGGGATATTTAAAATTTGCGACAGTATAAAATTAGTTTTTGAATAATTTACTGTAGAAAAGGCAATCCCTGGGATATTTAAAATTTGTGACAGTTGAAAATTATTTTTTGAATAATTTACTATAGAAAAGTCAATCCCTGGCGCAATTAAAAATTGCGACAGTATAAAATTAGTTTTTGAATAATTTACTATAGAAAAGGCAATCCCTGGGATATTTAAAATTTGTGACAGTATAAAATTAGTTTTTGAATAATTTACTGTAGAAAAGGCAATCCCTGGGATATTTAAAATTTGTGACAGTATAAAATTAGTTTTTGAATAATTTACTATAGAAAAGTCAATCCCTGGGATATTTAAAATTTGCGACAGTTGAAAATTATTTTTTGAATAATTTACTATATAAAAGGCAATCCCTGGCGCAATTAAAATTTGCGACAGTATAAAATTAGTTTTTGAATAATTTACTATAGAAAAGTCAATCCCTGGGATATTTAAAATTTGCGACAGTAGAAAATTATTTTTTGAATAATTTACTATAGAAAAGGCAATCCCTGGCGCACATAAAATTTGTGACAGTTGAAAATTATTTTTTGAATAATTTACTGTAGAAAAGGCAATCCCTGGGATATTTAAAATTTGTGACAGTATAAAATTAGTTTTTGAATAATTTACTATAGAAAAGTCAATCCCTGGGATATTTAAAATTTGCGACAGTAGAAAATTATTTTTTGAATAATATACTATAGAAAAGGCAATCCCTGGCGCACATAAAATTTGCGACAGTATAAAATTATTTTTTGAATAATTTACTATAGAAAAGGCAATCCCTGGGATATTTAAAATTTGCGACAGTATAAAATTAGTTTTTGAATAATTTACTGTAGAAAAGGCAATCCCTGGCGCAATTAAAATTTGCGACAGTATAAAATTAGTTTTTGAATAATTTACTATATAAAAGGCAATCCCTGGCGTAATTAAAATTTGCGACAGTTGAAAATTAGTTTTTGAATAATTTACTATAGAAAAGGCAATCCCTGGGATATTTAAAATTTGTGACAGTATAAAATTAGTTTTTGAATAATTTACTGTAGAAAAGGCAATCCCTGGGATATTTAAAATTTGTGACAGTATAAAATTAGTTTTTGAATAATTTACTATAGAAAAGTCAATCCCTGGGATATTTAAAACTTGCGACAGTTGAAAATTATTTTTTGAATAATTTACTATATAAAAGGCAATCCCTGGCGCAATTAAAATTTGTGACAGTTGAAAATTATTTTTTGAATAATTTACTATAGAAAAGTCAATCCCTGGGATATTTAAAATTTGCGACAGTAGAAAATTATTTTTTGAATAATTTACTATAGAAAAGGCAATCCCTGGCGCAATTAAAATTTGCGACAGTATAAAATTAGTTTTTGAATAATTTACTATAGAAAAGGCAATCCCTGGGATATTTAAAATTTGTGACAGTATAAAATTATTTTTTGAATAATTTACTATAGAAAAGGCAATCCCTGGGATATTTAAAATTTGCGACAGTATAAAATTAGTTTTTGAAAAATTTACTATAGAAAAGGCAATCCCTGGCGCACATAAAATTTGTGACAGTTGAAAATTATTTTTTGAATAATTTACTGTAGAAAAGGCAATCCCTGGGATATTTAAAATTTGTGACAGTATAAAATTAGTTTTTGAATAATTTACTATAGAAAAGTCAATCCCTGGGATATTTAAAATTTGCGACAGTTGAAAATTATTTTTTGAATAATTTACTATATAAAAGGCAATCCCTGGCGCAATTAAAATTTGTGACAGTATAAAATTAGTTTTTGAATAATTTACTATAGAAAAGTCAATCCCTGGGATATTTAAAATTTGCGACAGTAGAAAATTATTTTTTGAATAATTTACTATAGAAATTCAATCCCTGGCGCAATTAAAATTTGCTACAGTATAAAATTAGTTTTTGAATAATTTACTATAGAAAAGGCAATCCCTGGGATATTTAAAATTTGTGACAGTATAAAATTATTTTTTGAATAATTTACTATAGAAAAGTCAATCCCTGGGATATTTAAAATTTGCGACAGTAGAAAATTATTTTTTGAATAATTTACTATAGAAAAGTCAATCCCTGGGATATTTAAAATTTGCGACAGTATAAAATTAGTTTTTGAATAATTTACTGTAGAAAAGGCAATCCCTGGGATATTTAAAATTTGCGACAGTAGAAAATTATTTTTTGAAAAATTTACTATAGAAAAGGCAATCCCTGGCGCAATTAAAATTTGTGACAGTAGAAAATTATTTTTTGAATAATTTACTATAGAAAAGGCAATCCCTGGGATATTTAAAATTTGTGACAGTATAAAATTAGTTTTTGAATAATTTACTATAGAAAAGTCAATCCCTGGGATATTTAAAATTTGCGACAGTTGAAAATTATTTTTTGAATAATTTACTATATAAAAGGCAATCCCTGGCGCAATTAAAATTTGCGACAGTATAAAATTAGTTTTTGAATAATTTACTATAGAAAAGTCAATCCCTGGGATATTTAAAATTTGCGACAGTAGAAAATTATTTTTTGAATAATTTACTATAGAAAAGTCAATCCCTGGGATATTTAAAATTTGCGACAGTATAAAATTATTTTTTGAATAATTTACTATAGAAAAGGCAATCCCTGGGATATTTAAAATTTGTGACAGTATAAAATTAGTTTTTGAATAATTTACTATAGAAAAGTCAATCCCTGGGATATTTAAAATTTGTGACAGTATAAAATTATTTTTTGAATAATTTACTATAGAAAAGGCAATCCCTGGCGCAATTAAAATTTGCGACAGTATAAAATTAGTTTTTGAATAATTTACTATAGAAAAGTCAATCCCTGGGATATTTAAAATTTGCGACAGTATAAAATTATTTTTTGAATAATTTACTATAGAAAAGGCAATCCCTGGGATATTTAAAATTTGCGACAGTAGAAAATTAGTTTTTGAATAATTTACTATATAAAAGGCAATCCCTGGGATATTTAAAATTTGTGACAGTATAAAATTAGTTTTTGAATAATTTACTATAGAAAAGTCAATCCCTGGGATATTTAAAATTTGCGACAGTAGAAAATTATTTTTTGAATAATTTACTATAGAAAAGTCAATCCCTGGCGCAATTAAAATTTGCGACAGTATAAAATTAGTTTTTGAATAATTTACTATAGAAAAGGCAATCCCTGGCGCAATTAAAATTTGTGACAGTATAAAATTATTTTTTGAATAATTTACTGTAGAAAAGGCAATCCCTGGCGTAATTAAAATTTGCGACAGTTGAAAATTAGTTTTTGAATAATTTACTATAGAAAAGGCAATCCCTGGCGCACATAAAATTTGCGACAGTATAAAATTAGTTTTTGAAAAATTTACTATAGAAAAGGCAATCCCTGGCGCACATAAAATTTGTGACAGTTGAAAATTATTTTTTGAATAATTTACTGTAGAAAAGGCAATCCCTGGGATATTTAAAATTTGTGACAGTATAAAATTAGTTTTTGAATAATTTACTATAGAAAAGTCAATCCCTGGGATATTTAAAATTTGTGACAGTATAAAATTATTTTTTGAATAATTTACTATAGAAAAGGCAATCCCTGGCGCAATTAAAATTTGCGACAGTATAAAATTAGTTTTTGAATAATTTACTATAGAAAAGTCAATCCCTGGGATATTTAAAATTTGCGACAGTAGAAAATTATTTTTTGAATAATTTACTATAGAAAAGTCAATCCCTGGCGCACATAAAATTTGTGACAGTTGAAAATTATTTTTTGAATAATTTACTGTAGAAAAGGCAATCCCTGGGATATTTAAAATTTGTGACAGTATAAAATTAGTTTTTGAATAATTTACTATAGAAAAGTCAATCCCTGGGATATTTAAAATTTGCGACAGTAGAAAATTATTTTTTGAATAATTTACTATAGAAAAGGCAATCCCTGGCGCAATTAAAATTTGCGACAGTATAAAATTAGTTTTTGAATAATTTACTATAGAAAAGGCAATCCCTGGGATATTTAAAATTTGTGACAGTATAAAATTATTTTTTGAATAATTTACTATAGAAAAGGCAATCCCTGGCGTAATTAAAATTTGTGACAGTATAAAATTAGTTTTTGAAAAATTTACTATATAAAAGGCAATCCCTGGCGTAATTAAAATTTGTGACAGTTGAAAATTATTTTTTGAATAATTTACTATAGAAAAGTCAATCCCTGGCGTAATTAAAATTTGCGACAGTATAAAATTATTTTTTGAATAATTTACTGTAGAAAAGGCAATCCCTGGGATATTTAAAATTTGCGACAGTATAAAATTAGTTTTTGAAAAATTTACTATAGAAAAGGCAATCCCTGGGATATTTAAAATTTGCGACAGTATAAAATTATTTTTTGAAAAATTTACTATATAAAAGGCAATCCCTGGCGCACATAAAATTTGCGACAGTATAAAATTATTTTTTGAATAATTTACTGTAGAAAAGGCAATCCCTGGGATATTTAAAATTTGCGACAGAATAAAATTAGTTTTTGAAAAATTTACTATAGAAAAGGCAATCCCTGGCGCAATTAAAATTTGCGACAGTATAAAATTATTTTTTGAAAAATTTACTATATAAAAGGCAATCCCTGGGATATTTAAAATTTGTGACAGTATAAAATTAGTTTTTGAAAAATTTACTATATAAAAGGCAATCCCTGGCGTAATTAAAATTTGTGACAGTTGAAAATTATTTTTTGAATAATTTACTATAGAAAAGTCAATCCCTGGCGTAATTAAAATTTGCGAAAGTATAAAATTATTTTTTGAATAATTTACTGTAGAAAAGGCAATCCCTGGGATATTTAAAATTTGTGACAGTTGAAAATTATTTTTTGAATAATTTACTGTAGAAAAGGCAATCCCTGGGATATTTAAAATTTGCGACAGTATAAAATTAGTTTTTGAAAAATTTACTATAGAAAAGGCAATCCCTGGGATATTTAAAATTTGCGACAGTATAAAATTAGTTTTTGAATAATTTACTGTAGAAAAGGCAATCCCTGGGATATTTAAAATTTGCGACAGTAGAAAATTATTTTTTGAATAATTTACTATAGAAAAGCCAATCCCTGGCGCAATTAAAATTTGCGACAGTATAAAATTAGTTTTTGAATAATTTACTATAGAAAAGGCAATCCCTGGGATATTTAAAATTTGTGACAGTATAAAATTATTTTTTGAATAATTTACTGTAGAAAAGGCAATCGCTGGGATATTTAAAATTTGCGACAGTAGAAAATTATTTTTTGAATAATTTACTATAGAAAAGGCAATCCCTGGGATATTTAAAATTTGCGACAGTATAAAATTAGTTTTTGAATAATTTACTATAGAAAAGGCAATCCCTGGCGCACATAAAATTTGTGACAGTATAAAATTAGTTTTTGAAAAATTTACTATAGAAAAGGCAATCCCTGGCGCACATAAAATTTGCGACAGTATAAAATTAGTTTTTGAATAATTTACTATAGAAAAGGCAATCCCTGGGATATTTAAAATTTGTGACAGTATAAAATTATTTTTTGAATAATTTACTATAGAAAAGTCAATCCCTGGGATATTTAAAATTTGCGACAATATAAAATTAGTTTTTGAATAATTTACTATAGAAAAGGCAATCCCTGGGATATTTAAAATTTGTGACAGTATAAAATTATTTTTTGAATAATTTACTATAGAAAAGTCAATGCCTGGGATATTTAAAATTTGCGACAGTAGAAAATTATTTTTTGAATAATTTACTATAGAAAAGTCAATCCCTGGGATATTTAAAATTTGCGACAGTATAAAATTAGTTTTTGAATAATTTACTATAGAAAAGTCAATCCCTGGGACATTTAAAATTTGCGACAGTAGAAAATTATTTTTTGAATAATTTACTATAGAAAAGTCAATCCCTGGCGCAATTAAAATTTGCGACAGTATAAAATTAGTTTTTGAATAATTTACTATAGAAAAGGCAATCCCTGGGATATTTAAAATTTGCGACAGTATAAAATTAGTTTTTGAATAATTTACTATAGAAAAGGCAATCCCTGGCGCAATTAAAATTTGCGACAGTATAAAATTAGTTTTTGAATAATTTACTATAGAAAAGGCAATCCCTGGGATATTTAAAATTTGTGACAGTATAAAATTATTTTTTGAATAATTTACTGTAGAAAAGGCAATCCCTGGGATATTTAAAATTTGCGACAGTAGAAAATTATTTTTTGAATAATTTACTATAGAAAAGGCAATCCCTGGGATATTTAAAATTTGCGACAGTATAAAATTAGTTTTTGAATAATTTACTATAGAAAAGGCAATCCCTGGCGCACATAAAATTTGTGACAGTATAAAATTAGTTTTTGAATAATTTACTATAGAAAAGTCAATCCCTGGGATATTTAAAATTTGCAACAGTATAAAATTAGTTTTTGAATAATTTACTGTAGAAAAGTCAATCCCTGGGATATTTAAAATTTGCGACAGTAGAAAATTATTTTTTGAATAATTTACTATAGAAAAGGCAATCCCTGGCGCAATTAAAATTTGCGACAGTATAAAATTAGTTTTTGAATAATTTACTATAGAAAAGGCAATCCCTGGGATATTTAAAATTTGCGACAGTATAAAATTAGTTTTTGAATAATTTACTATAGAAAAGGCAATCCCTGGGATATTTAAAATTTGTGACAGTATAAAATTATTTTTTGAATAATTTACTGTAGAAAAGGCAATCCCTGGGATATTTAAAATTTGCGACAGTATAAAATTAGTTTTTGAATAATTTACTGTAGAAAAGGCAATCCCTGGGATATTTAAAATTTGCGACAGTATAAAATTAGTTTTTGAATAATTTACTATAGAAAAGGCAATCCCTGGGATATTTAAAATTTGTGACAGTATAAAATTATTTTTTGAATAATTTACTGTAGAAAAGGCAATCCCTGGGATATTTAAAATTTGCGACAGTATAAAATTAGTTTTTGAATAATTTACTATAGGAAAGGCAATCCCTGGCGCAATTAAAATTTGTGACAGTTGAAAATTATTTTTTGAATAATTTACTGTAGAAAAGGCAATCCCTGGCGCACATAAAATTTGCGACAGTATAAAATTAGTTTTTGAATAATTTACTATAGAAAAGGCAATCCCTGGCGCACATAAAATTTGCGACAGTATAAAATTAGTTTTTGAAAAATTTACTATAGAAAAGGCAATCCCTGGCGTAATTAAAATTTGCGACAGTATAAAATTAGTTTTTGAAAAATTTACTGTAGAAAAGGCAATCCCTGGGATATTTAAAATTTGCGACAGTATAAAATTAGTTTTTGAAAAATTTACTATAGAAAAGGCAATCCCTGGGATATTTAAAATTTGCGACAGTATAAAATTAGTTTTTGAATAATTTACTATAGAAAAGGCAATCCCTGGGATATTTAAAATTTGCGACAGTAGAAAATTATTTTTTGAATAATTTACTATAGAAAAGGCAATCCCTGGGATATTTAAAATTTGCGACAGTAGAAAATTATTTTTTGAATAATTTACTATAGAAAAGGCAATCCCTGGGATATTTAAAATTTGCGACAGTATAAAATTAGTTTTTGAATAATTTACTATAGAAAAGGCAATCCCTGGCGCAATTAAAATTTGTGACAGTATAAAATTATTTTTTGAATAATTTACTATATAAAAGGCAATCCCTGGCGCACATAAAATTTGCGACAGTATAAAATTATTTTTTGAATAATTTACTATAGAAAAGGCAATCCCTGGCGCACATAAAATTTGTGACAGTTGAAAATTATTTTTTGAATAATTTACTGTAGAACAGGCAATCCCTGGGATATTTAAAATTTGTGACAGTATAAAATTAGTTTTTGAATAATTTACTATAGAAAAGTCAATCCCTGGGATATTTAAAATTTGCGACAGTAGAAAATTATTTTTTGAATAATTTACTATAGAAAAGGCAATCCCTGGCGCAATTAAAATTTGCGACAGTATAAAATTTGTTTTTGAATAATTTACTATAGAAAAGGCAATCCCTGGGATATTTAAAATTTGTGACAGTATAAAATTATTTTTTGAATAATTTACTATAGAAAAGGCAATCCCTGGCGCAATTAAAATTTGCGACAGTATAAAATTAGTTTTTGAATAATTTACTATAGAAAAGGCAATCCCTGGCGCAATTAAAATTTGCGACAGTAGAAAATTAGTTTTTGAATAATTTACTATAGAAAAGGCAATCCCTGGCGCAATTAAAATTTGCGACAGTATAAAATTAGTTTTGAATAATTTACTATAGAAAAGGCAATCCCTGGCGCACATAAAATTTGTGACAGTTGAAAATTATTTTTTGAATAATTTACTATAGAAAAGGCAATCCCTGGGATATTTAAAATTTGCGACAGTATAAAATTAGTTTTTGAATAATTTACTATAGAAAAGGCAATCCCTGGCGCAATTAAAATTTGCGACAGTAGAAAATTAGTTTTTGAATAATTTACTATATAAAAGGCAATCCCTGGCGCAATTAAAATTTGTGACAGTATAAAATTAGTTTTTGAAAAATTTACTATAGAAAAGGCAATCCCTGGGATATTTAAAATTTGTGACAGTTGAAAATTAGTTTTTGAATAATTTACTATATACGCCACAAAAACTAATTTTCTACTGTCGCAAATTTTAAATATCCCAGGGATTGCCTTTTCTACAGTAAATTATTCAAAAAATAATTTTCTACTGTCGCAAATTTTAAATATCCCAGGGATTGCCTTTTCTACAGTAAATTATTCAAAAAATAATTTTCAACTGTCACAAATTTTAATTGCGCCAGGGATTGCCTTTTTTATAGTAAATTTTTCAAAAACTAATTTTCTACTGTCGCAAATTTTAATTGCGCCAGGGATTGACTTTTCTATAGTAAATTATTCAAAAAATAATTTTCTACTGTCGCAAATTTTAATTGCGCCAGGGATTGCCTTTTCTATAGTAAATTATTCAAAAAACAATTTTATACTGTCGCAAATTTTAATTGCGCCAGGGATTGCCTTTTCTACAGTAAATTATTCAAAAAATAATTTTTTACTGTCGCAAATTTTATGTGCGCCAGGGATTGCCTTTTCTATAGTAAATTATTCAAAAAATAATTTTCAACTGTCACAAATTTTATGTGCGCCAGGGATTGCCTTTTCTATAGTAAATTATTCAAAAAATAATTTTCTACTGTCGCAAATTTTAATTGCGCCAGGGATTGCCTTTTCTATAGTAAATTATTCAAAAAATAATTTTCTACTGTCGCAAATTTTATGTGCGCCAGGGATTGCCTTTTCTACAGTAAATTATTCAAAAAATAATTTTTTACTGTCGCAAATTTTATGTGCGCCAGGGATTGCCTTTTCTATAGTAAATTTTTCAAAAACTAATTTTCTACTGTCACAAATTTTAATTGCGCCAGGGATTGCCTTTTCTACAGTAAATTTTTCAAAAACTAATTTTATACTGTCGCAAATTTTAATTACGCCAGGGATTGCCTTTTCTATAGTAAATTTTTCAAAAACTAATTTTCTACTGTCGCGAATTTTAAATATCCCAGGGATTGCCTTTTCTACAGTAAATTATTCAAAAACTAATTTTCTACTGTCACAAATTTTAATTACGCCAGGGATTGCCTTTTCTATAGTAAATTATTCAAAAAATAATTTTTTACTGTCGCAAATTTTAAATATCCCAGGGATTGCCTTTTCTATAGTAAATTATTCAAAAACTAATTTTATACTGTCACAAATTTTAATTGCGCCAGGGATTGCCTTTTCTACAGTAAATTATTCAAAAAATAATTTTATACTGTCGCAAATTTTAATTGCGCCAGGGATTGACTTTTCTATAGTAAATTATTCAAAAAATAATTTTCTACTGTCGCAAATTTTAAATATCCCAGGGATTGCCTTTTCTACAGTAAATTATTCAAAAAATAATTTTTTACTGTCGCAAATTTTAAATATCCCAGGGATTGCCTTTTCTATAGTAAATTATTCAAAAACTAATTTTATACTGTCGCAAATTTTATGTGCGCCAGGGATTGCCTTTTCTATAGTAAATTATTCAAAAAATAATTTTCTACTGTCGCAAATTTTAAATATCCCAGGGATTGCCTTTTCTATAGTAAATTATTCAAAAAATAATTTTTTACTGTCGCAAATTTTAATTGCGCCAGGAATTGCCTTTTCTATAGTAAATTATTCAAAAAATAATTTTTTACTGTCGCAAATTTTATGTGCGCCAGGGATTGACTTTTCTATAGTAAATTATTCAAAAAATAATTTTCTACTGTCGCAAATTTTAATTACGCCAGGGATTGCCTTTTCTATAGTAAATTATTCAAAAAATAATTTTCAACTGTCACAAATTTTATGTGCGCCAGGGATTGCCTTTTCTACAGTAAATTATTCAAAAACTAATTTTCTACTGTCGCAAATTTTAAATATCCCAGGGATTGCCTTTTCTACAGTAAATTATTCAAAAAATAATTTTATACTGTCGCAAATTTTAAATATCCCAGGGATTGCCTTTTCTATAGTAAATTATTCAAAAAATAATTTTCAACTGTCGCAAATTTTAATTGCGCCAGGGATTGCCTTTTCTATAGTAAATTATTCAAAAAATAATTTTCTACTGTCGCAAATTTTAAATATCCCAGGGATTGCCTTTTCTACAGTAAATTATTCAAAAAATAATTTTATACTGTCGCAAATTTTAAATATCCCAGGGATTGCCTTTTCTACAGTAAATTATTCAAAAAATAATTTTCTACTGTCGCAAATTTTAAATATCCCAGGGATTGCCTTTTCTACAGTAAATTATTCAAAAAATAATTTTATACTGTCGCAAATTTTAAATATCCCAGGGATTGCCTTTTCTACAGTAAATTATTCAAAAAATAATTTTATACTGTCGCAAATTTTATGTGCGCCAGGGATTGCCTTTTCTATAGTAAATTATTCAAAAAATAATTTTCTACTGTCGCAAATTTTAATTACGCCAGGGGTTGCCTTTTCTATAGTAAATTATTCAAAAAATAATTTTCAACTGTCACAAATTTTATGTGCGCCAGGGATTGCCTTTTCTATAGTAAATTATTCAAAAAATAATTTTCAACTGTCACAAATTTTATGTGCGCCAGGGATTGACTTTTCTATAGTAAATTATTCAAAAAATAATTTTCTACTGTCGCAAATTTTAATTACGCCAGGGATTGCCTTTTCTATAGTAAATTATTCAAAAAATAATTTTCAACTGTCGCAAATTTTAATTGCGCCAGGGATTGCCTTTTCTATAGTAAATTATTCAAAAAATAATTTTCTACTCTCGCAAATTTTAAATATCCCAGGGATTGCCTTTTCTACAGTAAATTATTCAAAAAATAATTTTATACTGTCGCAAATTTTAAATATCCCAGGGATTGCCTTTTCTACAGTAAATTACTCAAAAAATAATTTTCTACTGTCGCAAATTTTAAATATCCCAGGGATTGCCTTTTCTACAGTAAATTATTCAAAAAATAATTTTATACTGTCGCAAATTTTAAATATCCCAGGGATTGCCTTTTCTACAGTAAATTATTCAAAAAATAATTTTCAACTGTCGCAAATTTTATGTGCGCCAGGGATTGACATTTCTATAGTAAATTATTCAAAAAATAATTTTATACTGTCGCAAATTTTAATTACGCCAGGGATTGCCTTTTCTATAGTAAATTATTCAAAAAATAATTTTATACTGTCGCAAATTTTAATTGCGCCAGGGATTGACTTTTCTATAGTAAATTATTCAAAAAATAATTTTCTATGTCGCAAATTTTAAATATCCCAGGGATTGCCTTTTCTACAGTAAATTATTCAAAAAATAATTTTTTACTGTCGCAAATTTTAAATATCCCAGGGATTGCCTTTTCTATAGTAAATTATTCAAAAACTAATTTTATACTGTCGCAAATTTTATGTGCGCCAGGGATTGCCTTTTCTATAGTAAATTATTCAAAAAATAATTTTCTACTGTCGCAAATTTTAAATATCCCAGGGATTGCCTTTTCTATAGTAAATTATTCAAAAAATAATTTTTTACTGTCGCAAATTTTAATTGCGCCAGGGATTGCCTTTTCTATAGTAAATTATTCAAAAAATAATTTTTTACTGTCGCAAATTTTATGTGCGCCAGGGATTGACTTGTCTATAGTAAATTATTCAAAAACTAATTTTCTACTGTCGCAAATTTTAATTACGCCAGGGATTGCCTTTTCTATAGTAAATTATTCAAAAAATAATTTTCAACTGTCACAAATTTTATGTGCGCCAGGGATTGCCTTTTCTACAGTAAATTATTCAAAAACTAATTTTATACTGTCACAAATTTTAATTGCGCCAGGGATTGCCTTTTCTATAGTAAATTATTCAAAAAATAATTTTATACTGTCGCAAATTTTAATTGCGCCAGGGATTGCCTTTTCTATAGTAAATTATTCAAAAAATAATTTTCTACTGTCGCAAATTTTAAATATCCCAGGGATTGCCTTTTCTACAGTAAATTATTCAAAAAATAATTTTATACTGTCGCAAATTTTAAATATCCCAGGGATTGCCTTTTCTACAGTAAATTATTCAAAAAATAATTTTCTACTGTCGCAAATTTTAAATATCCCAGGGATTGCCTTTTCTACAGTAAATTATTCAAAAAATAATTTTATACTGTCGCAAATTTTAAATATCCCAGGGATTGCCTTTTCTACAGTAAATTATTCAAAAAATAATTTTCAACTGTCGCAAATTTTATGTGCGCCAGGGATTGACTTTTCTATAGTAAATTATTCAAAAAATAATTTTATACTGTCGCAAATTTTAATTACGCCAGGGATTGCCTTTTCTATAGTAAATTATTCAAAAAATAATTTTATACTGTCGCAAATTTTAATTGCGCCAGGGATTGACTTTTCTCTAGTAAATTATTCAAAAAATAATTTTCTACTGTCGCAAATTTTAAATATCCCAGGGATTGACTTTTCTATAGTAAATTATTCAAAAAATAATTTTATACTGTCGCAAATTTTAATTACGCCAGGGATTGCCTTTTCTATAGTAAATTTTTCAAAAACTAATTTTCTACTGTCGCAAATTTTAAATATCCCAGGGATTGCCTTTTCTACAGTAAATTATTCAAAAAATAATTTTCTACTGTCGCAAATTTTAATTGCGCCAGGGATTGCCTTTTCTATAGTAAATTATTCAAAAAATAATTTTCAACTGTCACAAATTTTATGTGCGCCAGGGATTGCCTTTTCTACAGTAAATTATTCAAAAAATAATTTTCTACTGTCGCAAATTTTAATTACGCCAGGGATTGCCTTTTCTATAGTAAATTATTCAAAAAATAATTTTATACTGTCGCAAATTTTATGTGCGCCAGGGATTGCCTTTTCTATAGTAAATTATTCAAAAACTAATTTTTTACTGTCGCAAATTTTAAATATCCCAGGGATTGCCTTTTCTACAGTAAATTATTCAAAAAATAATTTTCTACTGTCGCAAATTTTAATTACGCCAGGGATTGACTTTTCTATAGTAAATTATTCAAAAAATAATTTTCTACTGTCGCAAATTTTATGTGCGCCAGGGATTGCCTTTTCTACAGTAAATTTTTCAAAAACTAATTTTCTACTGTCGCAAATTTTAAATATCCCAGGGATTGCCTTTTCTACAGTAAATTATTCAAAAAATAATTTTCTACTGTCGCAAATTTTAATTGCGCCAGGGATTGCCTTTTCTATAGTAAATTATTCAAAAAATAATTTTCAACTGTCACAAATTTTATGTGCGCCAGGGATTGCCTTTTCTATAGTAAATTATTCAAAAAATAATTTTATACTGTCGCAAATTTTATGTGCGCCAGGGATTGCCTTTTCTATAGTAAATTATTCAAAAACTAATTTTTTACTGTCGCAAATTTTAATTGCGCCAGGGATTGACTTTTCTATAGTAAATTTTTCAAAAAATAATTTTATACTGTCGCAAATTTTATGTGCGCCAGGGATTGCCTTTTCTATAGTAAATTATTCAAAAAATAATTTTATACTGTCGCAAATTTTATGTGCGCCAGGGATTGCCTTTTCTATAGTAAATTATTCAAAAAATAATTTTCTACTGTCGCAAATTTTAATTGCGCCAGGGATTGACTTTTCTACAGTAAATTATTCAAAAAATAATTTTATACTGTCGCAAATTTTAATTGCGCCAGGGATTGACTTTTCTATAGTAAATTATTCAAAAAATAATTTTATACTGTCGCAAATTTTATGTGCGCCAGGGATTGCCTTTTCTATAGTAAATTATTCAAAAAATAATTTTCTACTGTCGCAAATTTTAAATATCCCAGGGATTGCCTTTTCTACAGTAAATTATTCAAAAAATAATTTTATACTGTCGCAAATTTTAATTGCGCCAGGGATTGCCTTTTCTATAGTAAATTATTCAAAAAATAATTTTCTACTGTCGCAAATTTTAATTGCGCCAGGGATTGCCTTTTCTATAGTAAATTATTCAAAAAATAATTTTCTACTGTCGCAAATTTTATGTGCGCCAGGGATTGCCTTTTCTATAGTAAATTATTCAAAAAATAATTTTCAACTGTCACAAATTTTATGTGCGCCAGGGATTGCCTTTTCTATAGTAAATTATTCAAAAAATAATTTTCTACTGTCGCAAATTTTAAATATCCCAGGGATTGCCTTTTCTACAGTAAATTATTCAAAAAATAATTTTTTACTGTCGCAAATTTTATGTGCGCCAGGGATTGCCTTTTCTATAGTAAATTATTCAAAAAATAATTTTCAACTGTCACAAATTTTATGTGCGCCAGGGATTGCCTTTTCTATAGTAAATTATTCAAAAAATAATTTTCTACTGTCGCAAATTTTAAATATCCCAGGGATTGCCTTTTCTACAGTAAATTATTCAAAAAATAATTTTATACTGTCGCAAATTTTAAATATCCCAGGGATTGCCTTTTCTACAGTAAATTATTCAAAAAATAATTTTATACTGTCGCAAATTTTAAATATCCCAGGGATTGCCTTTTCTACAGTAAATTATTCAAAAAATAATTTTATACTGTCGCAAATTTTAATTGCGCCAGGGATTGCCTTTTCTATAGTAAATTATTCAAAAAATAATTTTCTACTGTCGCAAATTTTAATTGCGCCAGGGATTGCCTTTTCTACAGTAAATTATTCAAAAAATAATTTTATACTGTCGCAAATTTTAATTGCGCCAGGGATTGCCTTTTCTATAGTAAATTATTCAAAAAATAATTTTCTACTGTCGCAAATTTTAATTGCGCCAGGGATTGCCTTTTCTACAGTAAATTATTCAAAAAATAATTTTCTACTGTCGCAAATTTTAAATATCCCAGGGATTGCCTTTTCTACAGTAAATTATTCAAAAAATAATTTTATACTGTCGCAAATTTTAAATATCCCAGGGATTGCCTTTTCTACAGTAAATTATTCAAAAAATAATTTTATACTGTCGCAAATTTTAAATATCCCAGGGATTGCCTTTTCTACAGTAAATTATTCAAAAAATAATTTTATACTGTCGCAAATTTTAATTGCGCCAGGGATTGCCTTTTCTATAGTAAATTATTCAAAAAATAATTTTCTACTGTCGCAAATTTTAATTGCGCCAGGGATTGCCTTTTCTATAGTAAATTATTCAAAAAATAATTTTCTACTGTCGCAAATTTTAAATATCCCAGGGATTGCCTTTTCTATAGTAAATTATTCAAAAAATAATTTTATACTGTCGCAAATTTTAATTGCGCCAGGGATTGACTTTTCTATAGTAAATTATTCAAAAAATAATTTTCTACTGTCGCAAATTTTAAATATCCCAGGGATTGCCTTTTCTACAGTAAATTATTCAAAAAATAATTTTCTACTGTCGCAAATTTTAATTGCGCCAGGGATTGCCTTTTCTATAGTAAATTATTCAAAAAATAATTTTCTACTGTCGCAAATTTTAAATATCCCAGGGATTGCCTTTTCTACAGTAAATTATTCAAAAAATAATTTTTTACTGTCGCAAATTTTATGTGCGCCAGGGATTGCCTTTTCTATAGTAAATTATTCAAAAAATAATTTTCAACTGTCACAAATTTTAAATATCCCAGGGATTGCCTTTTCTACAGTAAATTATTCAAAAACTAATTTTCTACTCTCGCAAATTTTAATTGCGCCAGGGATTGCCTTTTCTATAGTAAATTATTCAAAAACTAATTTTCAACTGTCACAAATTTTATGTGCGCCAGGGATTGCCTTTTATATAGTAAATTATTCAAAAACTAATTTTATACTGTCGCAAATTTTAATTGCGCCAGGGATTGCCTTTTCTATAGTAAATTATTCAAAAAATAATTTTATACTGTCGCAAATTTTATGTGCGCCAGGGATTGCCTTTTCTATAGTAAATTATTCAAAAAATAATTTTCAACTGTCACAAATTTTAAATATCCCAGGGATTGCCTTTTCTACAGTAAATTATTCAAAAACTAATTTTCTACTGTCGCAAATTTTAATTGCGCCAGGGATTGCCTTTTCTACAGTAAATTATTCAAAAAATAATTTTCAACTGTCACAAATTTTATGTGCGCCAGGGATTGCCTTTTCTATAGTAAATTATTCAAAAAATAATTTTCAACTGTCACAAATTTTATGTGCGCCAGGGATTGCCTTTTCTACAGTAAATTATTCAAAAAATAATTTTCTACTGTCGCAAATTTTAATTGCGCCAGGGATTGACTTTTCTATAGTAAATTATTCAAAAAATAATTTTCTACTGTCGCAAATTTTAATTGCGCCAGGGATTGCCTTTTCTATAGTAAATTATTCAAAAAATAATTTTATACTGTCGCAAATTTTATGTGCGCCAGGGATTGCCTTTTCTATAGTAAATTATTCAAAAAAT
Source organism: Dioctria linearis (assembly GCA_963930735.1). NCBI lineage: Eukaryota > Metazoa > Arthropoda > Insecta > Diptera > Asilidae > Dioctria > Dioctria linearis. The sequence goes on along the minus strand of CAWVNZ010000867.1, from coordinate 82,848 downwards.
AATTTTCTACTGTCGCAAATTTTAATTACGCCAGGGATTGCCTTTTCTATAGTAAATTATTCAAAAACTAATTTTATACTGTCGCAAATTTTAATTGCGCCAGGGATTGACTTTTCTATAGTAAATTATTCAAAAAATAATTTTCTACTGTCGCAAATTTTAATTGCGCCAGGGATTGCCTTTTCTATAGTAAATTATTCAAAAAATAATTTTATACTGTCGCAAATTTTAATTGCGCCAGGGATTGCCTTTTCTACAGTAAATTATTCAAAAAATAATTTTATACTGTCGCAAATTTTAAATATCCCAGGGATTGCCTTTTCTACAGTAAATTATTCAAAAAATAATTTTATACTGTCGCAAATTTTAATTGCGCCAGGGATTGCCTTTTCTATAGTAAATTATTCAAAAAATAATTTTATACTGTCGCAAATTTTAATTGCGCCAGGGATTGCCTTTTCTACAGTAAATTATTCAAAAAATAATTTTATACTGTCGCAAATTTTAAATATCCCAGGGATTGCCTTTTCTACAGTAAATTATTCAAAAAATAATTTTATACTGTCGCAAATTTTAATTCCGCCAGGGATTGCCTTTTCTATAGTAAATTATTCAAAAAATAATTTTCTACTGTCGCAAATTTTAAATATCCCAGGGATTGCCTTTTCTACAGTAAATTATTCAAAAAATAATTTTATACTGTCGCAAATTTTAAATATCCCAGGGATTGCCTTTTCTACAGTAAATTTTTCAAAAACTAATTTTCAACTGTCACAAATTTTAATTGCGCCAGGGATTGCCTTTTCTACAGTAAATTATTCAAAAAATAATTTTATACTGTCGCAAATTTTAATTGCGCCAGGGATTGCCTTTTCTATAGTAAATTATTCAAAAAATAATTTTCTACTGTCGCAAATTTTAATTGCGCCAGGGATTGCCTTTTCTATAGTAAATTATTCAAAAAATAATTTTCTACTGTCGCAAATTTTAAATATCCCAGGGATTGCCTTTTCTACAGTAAATTATTCAAAAAATAATTTTCTACTGTCGCAAATTTTAATTGCGCCAGGGATTGCCTTTTATATAGTAAATTTTTCAAAAACTAATTTTCTACTGTCGCAAATTTTAAATATCCCAGGGATTGCCTTTTCTACAGTAAATTATTCAAAAACTAATTTTATACTGTCGCAAATTTTAATTACGCCAGGGATTGCCTTTTCTATAGTAAATTATTCAAAAACTAATTTTCTACTGTCACAAATTTTAATTGCGCCAGGGATTGACTTTTCTATAGTAAATTATTCAAAAAATAATTTTATACTGTCGCAAATTTTAAATATCCCAGGGATTGCCTTTTCTACAGTAAATTATTCAAAAAATAATTTTATACTGTCGCAAATTTTAAATATCCCAGGGATTGCCTTTTCTATAGTAAATTATTCAAAAACTAATTTTATACTGTCACAAATTTTAATTGCGCCAGGGATTGCCTTTTCTATAGTAAATTATTCAAAAACTAATTTTCTACTGTCACAAATTTTAATTGCGCCAGGGATTGCCTTTTCTATAGTAAATTATTCAAAAAATAATTTTCTACTGTCGCAAATTTTAAATATCCCAGGGATTGCCTTTTCTACAGTAAATTATTCAAAAAATAATTTTATACTGTCGCAAATTTTAATTGCGCCAGGGATTGACTTTTCTATAGTAAATTATTCAAAAAATAATTTTTTACTGTCGCAAATTTTATGTGCGCCAGGGATTGACTTTTCTATAGTAAATTATTCAAAAAATAATTTTCTACTGTCGCAAATTTTAATTGCGCCAGGGATTGCCTTTTCTATAGTAAATTATTCAAAAAATAATTTTCTACTGTCGCAAATTTTAAATATCCCAGGGATTGCCTTTTCTATAGTAAATTATTCAAAAAATAATTTTATACTGTCGCAAATTTTATGTGCGCCAGGGATTGCCTTTTCTATAGTAAATTATTCAAAAAATAATTTTCTACTGTCGCAAATTTTAAATATCCCAGGGATTGCCTTTTCTACAGTAAATTATTCAAAAAATAATTTTATACTGTCGCAAATTTTAATTGCGCCAGGGATTGACTTTTCTATAGTAAATTATTCAAAAAATAATTTTTTAGTGTCGCAAATTTTATGTGCGCCAGGGATTGACTTTTCTATAGTAAATTATTCAAAAAATAATTTTCTACTGTCGCAAATTTTAATTGCGCCAGGGATTGCCTTTTCTATAGTAAATTATTCAAAAAATAATTTTATACTGTCGCAAATTTTATGTGCGCCAGGGATTGCCTTTTCTATAGTAAATTATTCAAAAAATAATTTTCAACTGTCACAAATTTTAATTGCGCCAGGGATTGCCTTTTCTATAGTAAATTATTCAAAAAATAATTTTATACTGTCGCAAATTTTAAATATCCCAGGGATTGCCTTTTCTACAGTAAATTATTCAAAAAATAATTTTCTACTGTCGCAAATTTTAAATATCCCAGGGATTGCCTTTTCTACAGTAAATTATTCAAAAAATAATTTTTTACTGTCGCAAATTTTATGTGCGCCAGGGATTGCCTTTTCTATAGTAAATTATTCAAAAAATAATTTTCAACTGTCACAAATTTTATGTGCGCCAGGGATTGCCTTTTATATAGTAAATTTTTCAAAAAATAATTTTATGCTGTCGCAAATTTTATGTGCGCCAGGGATTGACTTTTCTATAGTAAATTATTCAAAAAATAATTTTATACTGTCGCAAATTTTAAATATCCCAGGGATTGCCTTTTCTACAGTAAATTATTCAAAAAATAATTTTCTACTGTCGCAAATTTTAATTGCGCCAGGGATTGCCTTTTCTATAGTAAATTATTCAAAAAATAATTTTCAACTGTCACAAATTTTATGTGCGCCAGGGATTGCCTTTTCTATAGTAAATTATTCAAAAAATAATTTTCTACTGTCGCAAATTTTAATTGCGCCAGGGATTGACTTTTCTATAGTAAATTATTCAAAAAATAATTTACTATAGAAAAGGCAATCCCTGGCGCAATTAAAATTTGTGACAGTAGAAAATTATTTTTTGAATAATTTACTATAGAAAAGGCAATCCCTGGCGCACATAAAATTTGCGACAGTATAAAATTATTTTTTGAATAATTTACTATAGAAAAGGCAATCCCTGGGATATTTAAAATTTGCGACAGTATAAAATTATTTTTTGAATAATTTACTATAGAAAAGTCAATCCCTGGCGCAATTAAAATTTGTGACAGTATAAAATTAGTTTTTGAATAATTTACTGTAGAAAAGGCAATCCCTGGCGCACATAAAATTTGTGACAGTTGAAAATTATTTTTTGAATAATTTACTATAGAAAAGGCAATCCCTGGCGCACATAAAATTTGCGACAGTAAAAAATTATTTTTTGAATAATTTACTGTAGAAAAGGCAATCCCTGGGATATTTAAAATTTGTGACAGTTGAAAATTATTTTTTGAATAATTTACTATAGAAAAGGCAATCCCTGGCGCACATAAAATTTGCGACACTATAAAACTATTTTTTGAATAATTTACTATAGAAAAGGCAATCCCTGGCGCAATTAAAATTTGCGACAGTATAAAATTAGTTTTTGAATAATTTACTATATAAAAGGCAATCCCTGGCGCACATAAAATTTGTGACAGTTGAAAATTAGTTTTTGAAAAATTTACTGTAGAAAAGGCAATCCCTGGGATATTTAAAATTTGCGACAGTATAAAATTATTTTTTGAATAATTTACTATAGAAAAGGCAATCCCTGGCGCACATAAAATTTGCGACAGTATAAAATTAGTTTTTGAATAATTTACTGTAGAAAAGGCAATCCCTGGGATATTTAAAATTTGCGACAGTAGAAAATTAGTTTTTGAATAATTTACTATAGAAAAGGCAATCCCTGGGATATTATTTGCGACAGTATAAAATTATTTTTTGAATAATTTACTATAGAAAAGGCAATCCCTGGCGCACATAAAATTTGTGACAGTTGAAAATTATTTTTTGAATAATTTACTGTAGAAAAGGCAATCCCTGGCGCAATTAAAATTTGCGACAGTAGAAAATTAGTTTTTGAAAAATTTACTATAGAAAAGGCAATCCCTGGCGTAATTAAAATTTGCGACAGTATAAAATTATTTTTTGAATAATTTACTATAGAAAAGTCAATCCCTGGGATATTTAAAATTTGCGACAGTAGAAAATTATTTTTTGAATAATTTACTATAGAAAAGTCAATCCCTGGCGCAATTAAAATTTGCGACAGTATAAAATTATTTTTTGAATAATTTACTATAGAAAAGGCAATCCCTGGCGCACATAAAATTTGTGACAGTTGAAAATTATTTTTTGAATAATTTACTATAGAAAAGGCAATCCCTGGCGCACATAAAATTTGCGACAGTAAAAAATTATTTTTTGAATAATTTACTGTAGAAAAGGCAATCCCTGGGATATTTAAAATTTGTGACAGTTGAAAATTATTTTTTGAATAATTTACTATAGAAAAGGCAATCCCTGGCGCACATAAAATTTGCGACACTATAAAACTATTTTTTGAATAATTTACTATAGAAAAGGCAATCCCTGGCGCAATTAAAATTTGCGACAGTATAAAATTAGTTTTTGAATAATTTACTATATAAAAGGCAATCCCTGGCGCACATAAAATTTGTGACAGTTGAAAATTAGTTTTTGAAAAATTTACTGTAGAAAAGGCAATCCCTGGGATATTTAAAATTTGCGACAGTATAAAATTATTTTTTGAATAATTTACTATAGAAAAGGCAATCCCTGGCGCACATAAAATTTGCGACAGTATAAAATTAGTTTTTGAATAATTTACTGTAGAAAAGGCAATCCCTGGGATATTTAAAATTTGCGACAGTAGAAAATTAGTTTTTGAATAATTTACTATAGAAAAGGCAATCCCTGGGATATTTAAAATTTGCGACAGTATAAAATTATTTTTTGAATAATTTACTATAGAAAAGGCAATCCCTGGCGCACATAAAATTTGTGACAGTTGAAAATTATTTTTTGAATAATTTACTGTAGAAAAGGCAATCCCTGGCGCAATTAAAATTTGCGACAGTAGAAAATTAGTTTTTGAAAAATTTACTATAGAAAAGGCAATCCCTGGCGTAATTAAAATTTGCGACAGTATAAAATTATTTTTTGAATAATTTACTATAGAAAAGTCAATCCCTGGGATATTTAAAATTTGCGACAGTAGAAAATTATTTTTTGAATAATTTACTATAGAAAAGTCAATCCCTGGCGCAATTAAAATTTGCGACAGTATAAAATTATTTTTTGAATAATTTACTATAGAAAAGGCAATCCCTGGCGTAATTAAAATTTGCGACAGTATAAAATTATTTTTTGAATAATTTACTATAGAAAAGTCAATCCCTGGCGCACATAAAATTTGCGACAGTTGAAAATTATTTTTTGAATAATTTACTATAGAAAAGGCAATCCCTGGCGCACATAAAATTTGCGACAGTATAAAATTAGTTTTTGAATAATTTACTATAGAAAAGGCAATCCCTGGCGCAATTAAAATTTGCGACAGTAGAAAATTAGTTTTTGAAAAATTTACTATAGAAAAGGCAATCCCTGGCGCACATAAAATTTGCGACAGTATAAAATTATTTTTGAATAATTTACTATAGAAAAGGCAATCCCTGGCGCAATTAAAATTTGCGACAGTAGAAAATTATTTTTTGAGTAATTTACTATAGAAAAGGCAATCCCTGGCGCACATAAAATTTGCGACAGTATAAAATTAGTTTTTGAAAAATTTACTATATAAAAGGCAATCCCTGGCGCAATTAAAATTTGCGACAGTAGAAAATTAGTTTTTGAATAATTTACTGTAGAAAAGGCAATCCCTGGCGCAATTAAAATTTGCGACAGTAGAAAATTATTTTTTGAATAATTTACTATAGAAAAGTCAATCCCTGGCGCAATTAAAATTTGTGACAGTATAAAATTAGTTTTTGAATAATTTACTATAGAAAAGGCAATCCCTGGCGCACATAAAATTTGCGACAGTAGAAAATTATTTTTTGAATAATTTACTATAGAAAAGGCAATCCCTGGCGCAATTAAAATTTGCGACAGTAGAAAATTAGTTTTTGAAAAATTTACTATAGAAAAGGCAATCCCTGGCGCAATTAAAATTTGCGACAGTAGAAAATTATTTTTTGAATAATTTACTATAGAAAAGTCAATCCCTGGCGCAATTAAAATTTGCGACAGTATAAAATTAGTTTTTTGAATAATTTACTATATAAAAGGCAATCCCTGGCGCACATAAAATTTGTGACAGTTGAAAATTATTTTTTGAATAATTTACTATAGAAAAGGCAATCCCTGGCGCACATAAAATTTGCGACAGTATAAAATTATTTTTTGAATAATTTACTATAGAAAAGGCAATCCCTGGCGCAATTAAAATTTGCGACAGTAGAAAATTATTTTTTGAATAATTTACTATAGAAAAGTCAATCCCTGGCGCAATTAAAATTTGCGACAGTAGAAAATTAGTTTTTGAAAAATTTACTATAGAAAAGGCAATCCCTGGCGCAATTAAAATTTGCGACAGTAGAAAATTATTTTTTGAATAATTTACTATAGAAAAGGCAATCCCAGGGATTGCCTTTTCTACAGTAAATTATTCAAAAACTAATTTTATACTGTCGCAAATTTTAAATATCCCAGGGATTGCCTTTTCTATAGTAAATTATTCAAAAAATAATTTTCTACTGTCGCAAATTTTAAATATCCCAGGGATTGCCTTTTCTACAGTAAATTATTCAAAAAATAATTTTCAACTGTCGCAAATTTTAATTACGCCAGGGATATTTAAAATTTGCGACAGTATAAAATTATTTTTTGAATAATTTACTATAGAAAAGGCAATCCCTGGCGTAATTAAAATTTGCGACAGTAGAAAATTATTTTTTGAATAATTTACTGTAGAAAAGGCAATCCCTGGGATATTTAAAATTTGCGACAGTAGAAAATTATTTTTTGAATAATTTACTATAGAAAAGGCAATCCCTGGCGCAATTAAAATTTGCGACAGTATAAAATTATTTTTTGAATAATTTACTATAGAAAAGTCAATCCCTGGCGCAATTAAAATTTGCGACAGTATAAAATTAGTTTTTGAATAATTTACTATAGAAAAGGCAATCCCTGGCGCACATAAAATTTGCGACAGTAAAAAATTATTTTTTGAATAATTTACTATATAAAAGGCAATCCCTGGCGCACATAAAATTTGCGACAGTATAAAATTAGTTTTTGAATAATTTACTATAGAAAAGTCAATCCCTGGCGCACATAAAATTTGCGACAGTAGAAAATTAGTTTTTGAATAATTTACTATAGAAAAGTCAATCCCTGGCGCAATTAAAATTTGCGACAGTATAAAATTATTTTTTGAATAATTTACTATAGAAAAGGCAATCCCTGGCGTAATTAAAATTTGCGACAGTATAAAATTATTTTTTGAATAATTTACTATAGAAAAGGCAATCCCTGGCGCAATTAAAATTTGCGACAGTAGAAAATTATTTTTTGAATAATTTACTGTAGAAAAGGCAATCCCTGGGATATTTAAAATTTGCGACAGTAGAAAATTAGTTTTTGAATAATTTACTATAGAAAAGTCAATCCCTGGCGCAATTAAAATTTGCGACAGTATAAAATTATTTTTTGAATAATTTACTATAGAAAAGTCAATCCCTGGCGCACATAAAATTTGCGACAGTATAAAATTAGTTTTTGAATAATTTACTGTAGAAAAGGCAATCCCTGGGATATTTAAAATTTGTGACAGTTGAAAATTATTTTTTGAATAATTTACTATAGAAAAGGCAATCCCTGGCGCAATTAAAATTTGTGACAGTTGAAAATTATTTTTTGAATAATTTACTATAGAAAAGGCAATCCCTGGCGCAATTAAAATTTGCGACAGTAGAAAATTATTTTTTGAATAATTTACTGTAGAAAAGGCAATCCCTGGGATATTTAAAATTTGCGACAGTAGAAAATTAGTTTTTGAATAATTTACTATAGAAAAGGCAATCCCTGGCGCAATTAAAATTTGCGACAGTAGAAAATTATTTTTTGAATAATTTACTGTAGAAAAGGCAATCCCTGGGATATTTAAAATTTGCGACAGTAGAAAATTAGTTTTTGAATAATTTACTATAGAAAAGTCAATCCCTGGCGCAATTAAAATTTGCGACAGTATAAAATTATTTTTTGAATAATTTACTATAGAAAAGTCAATCCCTGGCGCACATAAAATTTGCGACAGTATAAAATTAGTTTTTGAATAATTTACTGTAGAAAAGGCAATCCCTGGCGCACATAAAATTTGCGACAGTAGAAAATTAGTTTTTGAAAAATTTACTATAGAAAAGGCAATCCCTGGCGTAATTAAAATTTGCGACAGTATAAAATTATTTTTTGAATAATTTACTATAGAAAAGTCAATCCCTGGCGCAATTAAAATTTGCGACAGTAGAAAATTAGTTTTTGAAAAATTTACTATAGAAAAGGCAATCCCTGGCGCAATTAAAATTTGCGACAGTAGAAAATTATTTTTTGAATAATTTACTATAGAAAAGGCAATCCCTGGCGCACATAAAATTTGTGACAGTTGAAAATTATTTTTTGAATAATTTACTATAGAAAAGGCAATCCCTGGCGCAATTAAAATTTGCGACAGTAGAAAATTATTTTTTGAATAATTTACTGTAGAAAAGGCAATCCCTGGCGCACATAAAATTTGTGACAGTTGAAAATTATTTTTTGAATAATTTACTATAGAAAAGGCAATCCCTGGCGCAATTAAAATTTGCGACAGTATAAAATTAGTTTTTGAATAATTTACTGTAGAAAAGGCAATCCCTGGCGCACATAAAATTTGCGACAGTAGAAAATTAGTTTTTGAAAAATTTACTATAGAAAAGGCAATCCCTGGCGTAATTAAAATTTGCGACAGTATAAAATTATTTTTTGAATAATTTACTATAGAAAAGTCAATCCCTGGCGCAATTAAAATTTGCGACAGTAGAAAATTATTTTTTGAATAATTTACTATAGAAAAGTCAATCCCTGGCGCACATAAAATTTGCGACAGTAGAAAATTAGTTTTTGAATAATTTACTATAGAAAAGTCAATCCCTGGCGCAAATTTTAAATATCCCAGGGATTGCCTTTTCTATAGTAAATTATTCAAAAAATAATTTTCTACTGTCGCAAATTTTAATTGCGCCAGGGATTGCCTTTTCTATAGTAAATTATTCAAAAAATAATTTTTTACTGTCGCAAATTTTATGTGCGCCAGGGATTGCCTTTTCTATAGTAAATTATTCAAAAAATAATTTTATACTGTCACAAATTTTATGTGCGCCAGGGATTGCCTTTTCTATAGTAAATTATTCAAAAAATAATTTTATACTGTCACAAATTTTAAATATCCCAGGGATTGCCTTTTCTATAGTAAATTATTCAAAAAATAATTTTTCAACTGTCGCAAATTTTATGTGCGCCAGGGATTGCCTTTTCTACAGTAAATTATTCAAAAACTAATTTTATACTGTCGCAAATTTTATGTGCGCCAGGGATTGCCTTTTCTATAGTAAATTTTTCAAAAAATAATTTTCTATTATATATTATTACTATAGAAAAGGCAATCCCTGGCGCAATTAAAATTTGCGACAGTAGAAAATTATTTTTTGAATAATTTACTATAGAAAAGGCAATCCCAGGGATTGCCTTTTCTACAGTAAATTATTCAAAAACTAATTTTATACTGTCGCAAATTTTAAATATCCCAGGGATTGCCTTTTCTATAGTAAATTATTCAAAAAATAATTTTCTACTGTCGCAAATTTTAAATATCCCAGGGATTGCCTTTTCTACAGTAAATTATTCAAAAAATAATTTTCAACTGTCGCAAATAATAATTTACTATAGAAAAGGCAATCCCTGGCGCAATTAAAATTTGCGACAGTTGAAAATTATTTTTTGAATAATTTACTGTAGAAAAGGCAATCCCTGGGATATTTAAAATTTGCGACAGTAGAAAATTATTTTTTGAATAATTTACTATAGAAAAGGCAATCCCTGGGATATTTAAAATTTGCGACAGTAGAAAATTAGTTTTTGAATAATTTACTGTAGAAAAGGCAATCCCTGGGATATTTAAAATTTGTGACAGTTGAAAATTATTTTTTGAATAATTTACTATAGAAAAGGCAATCCCTGGCGCAATTAAAATTTGCGACAGTAGAAAATTAGTTTTTGAATAATTTACTATAGAAAAGTCAATCCCTGGCGCAATTAAAATTTGTGACAGTATAAAATTATTTTTTGAAAAATTTACTATAGAAAAGGCAATCCCTTGCGCACATAAAATTTGCGACAGTATAAAATTAGTTTTTTGAATAATTTACTGTAGAAAAGGCAATCCCTGGCGCACATAAAATTTGTGACAGTTGAAAATTATTTTTTGAATAATTTACTATAGAAAAGGCAATCCCTGGCGCACATAAAATTTGCGACAGTAAAAAATTATTTTTTGAATAATTTACTATAGAAAAGGCAATCCCTGGCGTAATTAAAATTTGTGACAGTATAAAATTAGTTTTTGAATAATTTACTGTAGAAAAGGCAATCCCTGGCGCACATAAAATTTGTGACAGTTGAAAATTATTTTTTGAATAATTTACTATAGAAAAGGCAATCCCTGGCGCAATTAAAATTTGTGACAGTAGAAAATTATTTTTTGAAAAATTTACTATAGAAAAGGCAATCCCTGGGATATTTAAAATTTGCGACAGTATAAAATTATTTTTTGAATAATTTACTATAGAAAAGGCAATCCCTGGCGCACATAAAATTTGCGACAGTATAAAATTATTTTTTGAATAATTTACTATAGAAAAGGCAATCCCTGGGATATTTAAAATTTGCGACAGTATAAAATTATTTTTTGAATAATTTACTATAGAAAAGGCAATCCCTGGCGCAATTAAAATTTGTGACAGTATAAAATTAGTTTTTGAATAATTTACTGTAGAAAAGGCAATCCCTGGCGTATTTAAAATTTGCGACAGTATAAAATTATTTTTTGAATAATTTACTATAGAAAAGGCAATCCCTGGCGCACATAAAATTTGTGACAGTTGAAAATTAGTTTTTGAATAATTTACTGTAGAAAAGGCAATCCCTGGCGCACATAAAATTTGTGACAGTTGAAAATTATTTTTTGAATAATTTACTATAGAAAAGGCAATCCCTGGCGCAATTAAAATTTGTGACAGTAGAAAATTATTTTTTGAAAAATTTACTATAGAAAAGGCAATCCCTGGCGCACATAAAATTTGCGACAGTATAAAATTATTTTTTGAATAATTTACTATAGAAAAGGCAATCCCTGGCGCAATTAAAATTTGCGACAGTAAAAAATTATTTTTTGAATAATTTTCTGTAGAAAAGGCAATCCCTGGCGCACATAAAATTTGCGACAGTAGAAAATTATTTTTTGAATAATTTACTATAGAAAAGGCAATACCTGGCGCAATTAAAATTTGCGACAGTATAAAATTATTTTTTGAATAATTTACTATATAAAAGGCAATCCCTGGCGCAATTAAAATTTGTGACAGTTGAAAATTATTTTTTGAATAATTTACTATAGAAAAGGCAATCCCTGGCGCACATAAAATTTGCGACAGTAGAAAATTATTTTTTGAATAATTTACTATAGAAAAGGCAATCCCTGGCGCACATAAAATTTGCGACAGTAAAAAATTATTTTTTGAATAATTTACTATAGAAAAGGCAATCCCTGGGATATTTAAAATTTGCGACAGTATAAAATTAGTTTTTGAATAATTTACTATAGAAAAGGCAATCCCTGGCGCAATTAAAATTTGCGACAGTAGAAAATTATTTTTTGAATAATTTACTATAGAAAAGTCAATCCCTGGCGCAATTAAAATTTGCGACAGTATAAAATTATTTTTTGAATAATTTACTGTAGAAAAGGCAATCCCTGGGATATTTAAAATTTGCGACAGTATAAAATTATTTTTTGAATAATTTACTATATAAAAGTCAATCCCTGGCGCAATTAAAATTTGCGACAGTATAAAATTATTTTTTGAATAATTTACTATAGAAAAGGCAATCCCTGGCGCACATAAAATTTGCGACAGTAGAAAATTATTTTTTGAATAATTTACTATAGAAAAGGCAATCCCTGGCGCAATTAAAATTTGTGACAGTAGAAAATTAGTTTTTGAAAAATTTACTATAGAAAAGTCAATCCCTGGCGCAATTAAAATTTGTGACAGTTGAAAATTATTTTTTGAATAATTTACTATAGAAAAGGCAATCCCTGGCGCAATTAAAATTTGTGACAGTAGAAAATTAGTTTTTGAAAAATTTACTATAGAAAAGTCAATCCCTGGCGCAATTAAAATTTGTGACAGTAGAAAATTATTTTTTGAATAATTTACTATAGAAAAGGCAATCCCTGGCGCAATTAAAATTTGCGACAGTAGAAAATTATTTTTTGAATAATTTACTATAGAAAAGGCAATCCCTGGGATATTTAAAATTTGCGACAGTATAAAATTAGTTTTTGAAAAATTTACTATATAAAAGGCAATCCCTGGCGCAATTAAAATTTGCGACAGTATAAAATTATTTTTTGAATAATTTACTATAGAAAAGGCAATCCCTGGCGCAATTAAAATTTGTGACAGTTGAAAATTTTTTTTTGAATAATTTACTATAGAAAAGGCAATCCCTGGCGCAATTAAAATTTGTGACAGTTGAAAATTATTTTTTGAATAATTTACTATAGAAAAGGCAATCCCTGGCGCAATTAAAATTTGTGACAGTTGAAAATTAGTTTTTGAATAATTTACTATAGAAAAGGCAATCCCTGGCGCACATAAAATTTGCGACAGTATAAAATTATTTTTTGAATAATTTACTATAGAAAAGGCAATCCCTGGCGCAATTAAAATTTGTGACAGTTGAAAATTAGTTTTTGAATAATTTACTATAGAAAAGGCAATCCCTGGCGCACATAAAATTTGCGACAGTATAAAATTAGTTTTTGAAAAATTTACTGTAGAAAAGGCAATCCCTGGGATATTTAAAATTTGCGACAGTATAAAATTAGTTTTTGAAAAATTTACTATAGAAAAGGCAATCCCTGGCGCACATAAAATTTGCGACAGTAGAAAATTATTTTTTGAATAATTTACTGTAGAAAAGGCAATCCCTGGGATATTTAAAATTTGCGACAGTAGAAAATTAGTTTTTGAATAATTTACTATAGAAAAGGCAATCCCTGGCGCAATTAAAATTTGCGACAGTAGAAAATTATTTTTTGAATAATTTACTGTAGAAAAGGCAATCCCTGGGATATTTAAAATTTGCGACAGTAGAAAATTAGTTTTTGAATAATTTACTATAGAAAAGTCAATCCCTGGCGCAATTAAAATTTGCGACAGTATAAAATTATTTTTTGAATAATTTACTATAGAAAAGTCAATCCCTGGCGCACATAAAATTTGCGACAGTATAAAATTAGTTTTTGAATAATTTACTGTAGAAAAGGCAATCCCTGGCGCACATAAAATTTGCGACAGTAGAAAATTAGTTTTTGAAAAATTTACTATAGAAAAGGCAATCCCTGGCGTAATTAAAATTTGCGACAGTATAAAATTATTTTTTGAATAATTTACTATAGAAAAGTCAATCCCTGGCGCAATTAAAATTTGCGACAGTAGAAAATTAGTTTTTGAAAAATTTACTATAGAAAAGGCAATCCCTGGCGCAATTAAAATTTGCGACAGTAGAAAATTATTTTTTGAATAATTTACTATAGAAAAGGCAATCCCTGGCGCACATAAAATTTGTGACAGTTGAAAATTATTTTTTGAATAATTTACTATAGAAAAGGCAATCCCTGGCGCAATTAAAATTTGCGACAGTAGAAAATTATTTTTTGAATAATTTACTGTAGAAAAGGCAATCCCTGGCGCACATAAAATTTGTGACAGTTGAAAATTATTTTTTGAATAATTTACTATAGAAAAGGCAATCCCTGGCGCAATTAAAATTTGCGACAGTATAAAATTAGTTTTTGAATAATTTACTGTAGAAAAGGCAATCCCTGGCGCACATAAAATTTGCGACAGTAGAAAATTAGTTTTTGAAAAATTTACTATAGAAAAGGCAATCCCTGGCGTAATTAAAATTTGCGACAGTATAAAATTATTTTTTGAATAATTTACTATAGAAAAGTCAATCCCTGGCGCAATTAAAATTTGCGACAGTAGAAAATTATTTTTTGAATAATTTACTATAGAAAAGTCAATCCCTGGCGCACATAAAATTTGCGACAGTAGAAAATTAGTTTTTGAATAATTTACTATAGAAAAGTCAATCCCTGGCGCAAATTTTAAATATCCCAGGGATTGCCTTTTCTATAGTAAATTATTCAAAAAATAATTTTCTACTGTCGCAAATTTTAATTGCGCCAGGGATTGCCTTTTCTATAGTAAATTATTCAAAAAATAATTTTTTACTGTCGCAAATTTTATGTGCGCCAGGGATTGCCTTTTCTATAGTAAATTATTCAAAAAATAATTTTATACTGTCACAAATTTTATGTGCGCCAGGGATTGCCTTTTCTATAGTAAATTATTCAAAAAATAATTTTATACTGTCACAAATTTTAAATATCCCAGGGATTGCCTTTTCTATAGTAAATTATTCAAAAAATAATTTTCAACTGTCGCAAATTTTATGTGCGCCAGGGATTGCCTTTTCTACAGTAAATTATTCAAAAACTAATTTTATACTGTCGCAAATTTTATGTGCGCCAGGGATTGCCTTTTCTATAGTAAATTTTTCAAAAAATAATTTTCTATTATATATTATTACTATAGAAAAGGCAATCCCTGGCGCAATTAAAATTTGCGACAGTAGAAAATTATTTTTTGAATAATTTACTATAGAAAAGGCAATCCCAGGGATTGCCTTTTCTACAGTAAATTATTCAAAAACTAATTTTATACTGTCGCAAATTTTAAATATCCCAGGGATTGCCTTTTCTATAGTAAATTATTCAAAAAATAATTTTCTACTGTCGCAAATTTTAAATATCCCAGGGATTGCCTTTTCTACAGTAAATTATTCAAAAAATAATTTTCAACTGTCGCAAATAATAATTTACTATAGAAAAGGCAATCCCTGGCGCAATTAAAATTTGCGACAGTTGAAAATTATTTTTTGAATAATTTACTGTAGAAAAGGCAATCCCTGGGATATTTAAAATTTGCGACAGTAGAAAATTATTTTTTGAATAATTTACTATAGAAAAGGCAATCCCTGGGATATTTAAAATTTGCGACAGTAGAAAATTAGTTTTTGAATAATTTACTGTAGAAAAGGCAATCCCTGGGATATTTAAAATTTGTGACAGTTGAAAATTATTTTTTGAATAATTTACTATAGAAAAGGCAATCCCTGGCGCAATTAAAATTTGCGACAGTAGAAAATTAGTTTTTGAATAATTTACTATAGAAAAGGCAATCCCTGGCGCACATAAAATTTGCGACAGTATAAAATTATTTTTTGAATAATTTACTATAGAAAAGGCAATCCCTGGCGCACATAAAATTTGTGACAGTTGAAAATTATTTTTTGAATAATTTACTATAGAAAAGGCAATCCCTGGCGCACATAAAATTTGCGACAGTATAAAATTATTTTTTGAATAATTTACTATAGAAAAGTCAATCCCTGGCGCAATTAAAATTTGCGACAGTATAAAATTATTTTTTGAATAATTTACTATAGAAAAGTCAATCCCTGGGATATTTAAAATTTGCGACAGTAGAAAATTAGTTTTTGAATAATTTACTATAGAAAAGTCAATCCCTGGCGCAATTAAAATTTGTGACAGTATAAAATTATTTTTTGAAAAATTTACTATAGAAAAGGCAATCCCTTGCGCACATAAAATTTGCGACAGTATAAAATTAGTTTTTGAATAATTTACTGTAGAAAAGGCAATCCCTGGCGCACATAAAATTTGTGACAGTTGAAAATTATTTTTTGAATAATTTACTATAGAAAAGGCAATCCCTGGCGCACATAAAATTTGCGACAGTAAAAAATTATTTTTTGAATAATTTACTATAGAAAAGGCAATCCCTGGCGTAATTAAAATTTGTGACAGTATAAAATTAGTTTTTGAATAATTTACTGTAGAAAAGGCAATCCCTGGCGCACATAAAATTTGTGACAGTTGAAAATTATTTTTTGAATAATTTACTATAGAAAAGGCAATCCCTGGCGCAATTAAAATTTGTGACAGTAGAAAATTATTTTTTGAAAAATTTACTATAGAAAAGGCAATCCCTGGGATATTTAAAATTTGCGACAGTATAAAATTATTTTTTGAATAATTTACTATAGAAAAGGCAATCCCTGGCGCACATAAAATTTGCGACAGTATAAAATTATTTTTTGAATAATTTACTATAGAAAAGGCAATCCCTGGGATATTTAAAATTTGCGACAGTATAAAATTATTTTTTGAATAATTTACTATAGAAAAGGCAATCCCTGGCGCAATTAAAATTTGTGACAGTATAAAATTAGTTTTTGAATAATTTACTGTAGAAAAGGCAATCCCTGGCGTATTTAAAATTTGCGACAGTATAAAATTATTTTTTGAATAATTTACTATAGAAAAGGCAATCCCTGGCGCACATAAAATTTGTGACAGTTGAAAATTAGTTTTTGAATAATTTACTGTAGAAAAGGCAATCCCTGGCGCACATAAAATTTGTGACAGTTGAAAATTATTTTTTGAATAATTTACTATAGAAAAGGCAATCCCTGGCGCAATTAAAATTTGTGACAGTAGAAAATTATTTTTTGAAAAATTTACTATAGAAAAGGCAATCCCTGGCGCACATAAAATTTGCGACAGTATAAAATTATTTTTTGAATAATTTACTATAGAAAAGGCAATCCCTGGCGCAATTAAAATTTGCGACAGTAAAAAATTATTTTTTGAATAATTTTCTGTAGAAAAGGCAATCCCTGGCGCACATAAAATTTGCGACAGTAGAAAATTATTTTTTGAATAATTTACTATAGAAAAGGCAATACCTGGCGCAATTAAAATTTGCGACAGTATAAAATTATTTTTTGAATAATTTACTATATAAAAGGCAATCCCTGGCGCAATTAAAATTTGTGACAGTTGAAAATTATTTTTTGAATAATTTACTATAGAAAAGGCAATCCCTGGCGCACATAAAATTTGCGACAGTAGAAAATTATTTTTTGAATAATTTACTATAGAAAAGGCAATCCCTGGCGCACATAAAATTTGCGACAGTAAAAAATTATTTTTTGAATAATTTACTATAGAAAAGGCAATCCCTGGGATATTTAAAATTTGCGACAGTATAAAATTAGTTTTTGAATAATTTACTATAGAAAAGGCAATCCCTGGCGCAATTAAAATTTGCGACAGTAGAAAATTATTTTTTGAATAATTTACTATAGAAAAGTCAATCCCTGGCGCAATTAAAATTTGCGACAGTATAAAATTATTTTTTGAATAATTTACTGTAGAAAAGGCAATCCCTGGGATATTTAAAATTTGCGACAGTATAAAATTATTTTTTGAATAATTTACTATATAAAAGTCAATCCCTGGCGCAATTAAAATTTGCGACAGTATAAAATTATTTTTTGAATAATTTACTATAGAAAAGGCAATCCCTGGCGCACATAAAATTTGCGACAGTAGAAAATTATTTTTTGAATAATTTACTATAGAAAAGGCAATCCCTGGCGCAATTAAAATTTGTGACAGTAGAAAATTAGTTTTTGAAAAATTTACTATAGAAAAGTCAATCCCTGGCGCAATTAAAATTTGTGACAGTTGAAAATTATTTTTTGAATAATTTACTATAGAAAAGGCAATCCCTGGCGCAATTAAAATTTGTGACAGTAGAAAATTAGTTTTTGAAAAATTTACTATAGAAAAGTCAATCCCTGGCGCAATTAAAATTTGTGACAGTAGAAAATTATTTTTTGAATAATTTACTATAGAAAAGGCAATCCCTGGCGCAATTAAAATTTGCGACAGTAGAAAATTATTTTTTGAATAATTTACTATAGAAAAGGCAATCCCTGGGATATTTAAAATTTGCGACAGTATAAAATTAGTTTTTGAAAAATTTACTATATAAAAGGCAATCCCTGGCGCAATTAAAATTTGCGACAGTATAAAATTATTTTTTGAATAATTTACTATAGAAAAGGCAATCCCTGGCGCAATTAAAATTTGTGACAGTTGAAAATTTTTTTTTGAATAATTTACTATAGAAAAGGCAATCCCTGGCGCAATTAAAATTTGTGACAGTTGAAAATTATTTTTTGAATAATTTACTATAGAAAAGGCAATCCCTGGCGCAATTAAAATTTGTGACAGTTGAAAATTAGTTTTTGAATAATTTACTATAGAAAAGGCAATCCCTGGCGCACATAAAATTTGCGACAGTATAAAATTATTTTTTGAATAATTTACTATAGAAAAGGCAATCCCTGGCGCAATTAAAATTTGTGACAGTTGAAAATTAGTTTTTGAATAATTTACTATAGAAAAGGCAATCCCTGGCGCACATAAAATTTGCGACAGTATAAAATTAGTTTTTGAAAAATTTACTGTAGAAAAGGCAATCCCTGGGATATTTAAAATTTGCGACAGTATAAAATTAGTTTTTGAAAAATTTACTATAGAAAAGGCAATCCCTGGCGCACATAAAATTTGCGACAGTATAAAATTATTTTTTGAATAATTTACTATAGAAAAGGCAATCCCTGGCGCAATTAAAATTTGTGACAGTTGAAAATTAGTTTTTGAATAATTTACTATAGAAAAGGCAATCCCTGGGATATTTAAAATTTGCGACAGTATAAATTAGTTTTTGAATAATTTACTATAGAAAAGGCAATCCCTGGGATATTTAAAATTTGTGACAGTAGAAAATTAGTTTTTGAAAAATTTACTATAGAAAAGGCAATCCCTGGCGCACATAAAATTTGCGACAGTATAAAATTATTTTTTGAATAATTTACTATAGAAAAGGCAATCCCTGGCGCAATTAAAATTTGTGACAGTTGAAAATTAGTTTTTGAATAATTTACTATAGAAAAGGCAATCCCTGGCGCACATAAAATTTGCGACAGTATAAAATTAGTTTTTGAAAAATTTACTGTAGAAAAGGCAATCCCTGGGATATTTAAAATTTGCGACAGTATAAAATTAGTTTTTGAAAAATTTACTATATAAAAGGCAATCCCTGGCGCAATTAAAATTTGCGACAGTATAAAATTATTTTTTGAATAATTTACTATAGAAAAGGCAATCCCTGGCGCAATTAAAATTTGTGACAGTTGAAAATTATTTTTTGAATAATTTACTATAGAAAAGGCAATCCTGGGATATTTAAAATTTGTGACAGTTGAAAATTATTTTTTGAATAATTTACTATAGAAAAGGCAATCCCTGGCGCACATAAAATTTGCGACAGTATAAAATTAGTTTTTGAATAATTTACTATAGAAAAGGCAATCCCTGGCGCAATTAAAATTTGCGACAGTAGAAAATTATTTTTTGAATAATTTACTGTAGAAAAGGCAATCCCTGGCGCAATTAAAATTTGCGACAGTATAAAATTATTTTTTGAATAATTTACTATAGAAAAGGCAATCCCTGGCGCACATAAAATTTGTGACAGTTGAAAATTATTTTTTGAATAATTTACTATAGAAAAGGCAATCCCTGGCGCACATAAAATTTGCGACAGTATAAAATTAGTTTTTGAAAAATTTACTATATAAAAGGCAATCCCTGGCGCACATAAAATTTGCGACAGTATAAAATTAGTTTTTGAAAAATTTATTGTAGAAAAGGCAATCCCTGGGATATTTAAAATTTGCGACAGTATAAAATTAGTTTTTGAAAAATTTACTATATAAAAGGCAATCCCTGGCGCAATTAAAATTTGCGACAGTATAAAATTATTTTTTGAATAATTTACTATAGAAAAGGCAATCCCTGGCGCAATTAAAATTTGTGACAGTTGAAAATTATTTTTTGAATAATTTACTATAGAAAAGGCAATCCCTGGGATATTTAAAATTTGTGACAGTTGAAAATTATTTTTTGAATAATTTACTATAGAAAAGGCAATCCCTGGCGCACATAAAATTTGCGACAGTATAAAATTAGTTTTTGAATAATTTACTATAGAAAAGGCAATCCCTGGCGCAATTAAAATTTGCGACAGTATAAAATTAGTTTTTGAAAAATTTACTATATAAAAGGCAATCCCTGGCGCAATTAAAATTTGCGACAGTATAAAATTAGTTTTTGAAAAATTTACTATAGAAAAGGCAATCCCTGGCGCAATTAAAATTTGCGACAGTATAAAATTATTTTTTGAATAATTTACTATAGAAAAGGCAATCCCTGGCGCACATAAAATTTGCGACAGTATAAAATTAGTTTTTGAAAAATTTACTATATAAAAGGCAATCCCTGGCGCAATTAAAATTTGCGACAGTAGAAAATTAGTTTTTGAATAATTTACTGTAGAAAAGGCAATCCCTGGGATATTTAAAATTTGCGACAGTATAAAATTAGTTTTTGAATAATTTACTATAGAAAAGGCAATCCCTGGCGCACATAAAATTTGCGACAGTATAAAATTAGTTTTTGAAAAATTTACTATAGAAAAGGCAATCCCTGGCGCAATTAAAATTTGTGACAGTTGAAAATTATTTTTTGAATAATTTACTATAGAAAAGGCAATCCCTGGCGCACATAAAATTTGCGACAGTATAAAATTAGTTTTTGAATAATTTACTATAGAAAAGGCAATCCCTGGCGCAATTAAAATTTGTGACAGTTGAAAATTATTTTTGAATAATTTACTATAGAAAAGGCAATCCCTGGCGCACATAAAATTTGCGACAGTATAAAATTAGTTTTTGAAAAATTTACTATAGAAAAGGCAATCCCTGGCGCAATTAAAATTTGTGACAGTTGAAAATTATTTTTTGAATAATTTACTATAGAAAAGGCAATCCCTGGCGCACATAAAATTTGCGACAGTATAAAATTAGTTTTTGAATAATTTACTATAGAAAAGGCAATCCCTGGCGCAATTAAAATTTGTTACAGTTGAAAATTATTTTTTGAATAATTTACTATAGAAAAGGCAATCCCTGGCGCACATAAAATTTGCGACAGTATAAAATTAGTTTTTGAATAATTTACTATAGAAAAGGCAATCCCTGGCGCAATTAAAATTTGTGACAGTATAAAATTATTTTTTGAATAATTTACTATAGAAAAGGCAATCCCTGGCGCAATTAAAATTTGCGACAGTATAAAATTAGTTTTTGAAAAATTTACTGTAGAAAAGGCAATCCCTGGGATATTTAAAATTTGCGACAGTATAAAATTAGTTTTTGAAAAATTTACTATATAAAAGGCAATCCCTGGCGCAATTAAAATTTGCGACAGTATAAAATTATTTTCTGAATAATTTACTATAGAAAAGGCAATCCCTGGCGCAATTAAAATTTGTGACAGTTGAAAATTATTTTTTGAATAATTTACTATAGAAAAGGCAATCCCTGGGATATTTAAAATTTGTGACAGTTGAAAATTATTTTTTGAATAATTTACTATAGAAAAGGCAATCCCTGGCGCACATAAAATTTGCGACAGTATAAAATTAGTTTTTGAATAATTTACTATAGAAAAGGCAATCCCTGGCGCAATTAAAATTTGCGACAGTAGAAAATTATTTTTTGAATAATTTACTGTAGAAAAGGCAATCCCTGGCGCAATTAAAATTTGCGACAGTATAAAATTATTTTTTGAATAATTTTACTATAGAAAAGGCAATCCCTGGCGCACATAAAATTTGTGACAGTTGAAAATTATTTTTTGAATAATTTACTATAGAAAAGGCAATCCCTGGCGCACATAAAATTTGCGACAGTATAAAATTAGTTTTTGAATAATTTACTATAGAAAAGGCAATCCCTGGGATATTTAAAATTTGCGACAGTAGAAAATTATTTTTTGAATAATTTACTATAGAAAAGGCAATCCCTGGCGCACATAAAATTTGCAACAGTTGAAAATTATTTTTTGAATAATTTACTATAGAAAAGGCAATCCCTGGCGCAATTAAAATTTGCGACAGTAGAAAATTATTTTTTGAATAATTTACTATAGAAAAGGCAATCCCTGGCGCAATTAAAATTTGCGACAGTAGAAAATTATTTTTTGAATAACTTACTATAGAAAAGGCAATCCCTGGCGCACATAAAATTTGCGACAGTTGAAAATTATTTTTTGAATAATTTACTATAGAAAAGGCAATCCCTGGCGCAATTAAAATTTGCGACAGTAGAAAATTATTTTTTGAATAATTTACTATAGAAAAGGCAATCCCTGGCGCAATTAAAATTTGTGACAGTTGAAAATTATTTTTTGAATAATTTACTATAGAAAAGGCAATCCCTGGCGCAATTAAAATTTGCGACAGTTGAAAATTATTTTTTGAATAATTTACTATAGAAAAGGCAATCCCTGGCGCACATAAAATTTGTGACAGTTGAAAATTATTTTTTGAATAATTTACTGTAGAAAAGGCAATCCCTGGCGTAATTAAAATTTGCGACAGTAAAAAATTATTTTTTGAATAATTTACTGTAGAAAAGGCAATCCCTGGGATATTTAAAATTTGCGACAGTATAAAATTATTTTTTGAATAATTTACTATAGAAAAGGCAATCCCTGGCGCACATAAAATTTGCGACAGTATAAAATTATTTTTTGAATAATTTACTATAGAAAAGGCAATCCCTGGCGCACATAAAATTTGTGACAGTTGAAAATTATTTTTTGAATAATTTACTATAGAAAAGGCAATCCCTGGCGCACATAAAATTTGTGACAGTTGAAAATTATTTTTTGAATAATTTACTATAGAAAAGGCAATCCCTGGGATATTTAAAATTTGCGACAGTATAAAATTATTTTTTGAATAATTTACTATATAAAAGGCAATCCCTGGCGCACATAAAATTTGCGACAGTATAAAATTATTTTTTGAATAATTTACTATATAAAAGGCAATCCCTGGCGCACATAAAATTTGCGACAGTAAAAAATTATTTTTTGAATAATTTACTATAGAAAAGGCAATCCCTGGGATATTTAAAATTTGCGACAGTATAAAATTATTTTTTGAATAATTTACTATATAAAAGGCAATCCCTGGCGTAATTAAAATTTGCGACAGTATAAAATTAGTTTTTGAATAATTTACTGTAGAAAAGGCAATCCCTGGCGCAATTAAAATTTGTGACAGTTGAAAATTATTTTTTGAATAATTTACTATAGAAAAGGCAATCCCTGGCGCAATTAAAATTTGCGACAGTATAAAATTATTTTTTGAATAATTTACTGTAGAAAAGGCAATCCCTGGCGCACATAAAATTTGCGACAGTATAAAATTAGTTTTTGAAAAATTTACTATAGAAAAGGCAATCCCTGGCGCAATTAAAATTTGCGACAGTATAAAATTATTTTTTGAATAATTTACTATAGAAAAGGCAATCCCTGGCGCACATAAAATTTGCGACAGTAGAAAATTAGTTTTTGAAAAATTTACTATAGAAAAGGCAATCCCTGGCGTAATTAAAATTTGTGACAGTATAAAATTATTTTTTGAATAATTTACTGTAGAAAAGGCAATCCCTGGCGCACATAAAATTTGCGACAGTATAAAATTAGTTTTTGAATAATTTACTGTAGAAAAGGCAATCCCTGGCACACATAAAATTTGCGACAGTAAAAAATTATTTTTTGAAAAATTTACTATATAAAAGGCAATCCCTGGCGCACATAAAATTTGTGACAGTTGAAAATTATTTTTTGAATAATTTACTATAGAAAAGGCAATCCCTGGCGCACATA
Organism: Dioctria linearis; assembly: GCA_963930735.1. Taxonomy (NCBI): domain Eukaryota; kingdom Metazoa; phylum Arthropoda; class Insecta; order Diptera; family Asilidae; genus Dioctria; species Dioctria linearis. Next base: position 58,641 of record CAWVNZ010000867.1, on the reverse strand, counting down.
AAATTTGCGACAGTATAAAATTATTTTTTGAATAATTTACTATAGAAAAGGCAATCCCTGGCGCAATTAAAATTTGTGACAGTAGAAAATTAGTTTTTGAAAAATTTACTATAGAAAAGGCAATCCCTGGCGCACATAAAATTTGCGACAGTATAAAATTATTTTTTGAATAATTTACTATAGAAAAGGCAATCCCTGGCGCAATTAAAATTTGTGACAGTATAAAATTAGTTTTTGAAAAATTTACTATAGAAAAGGCAATCCCTGGGATATTTAAAATTTGCGACAGTATAAAATTATTTTTTGAATAATTTACTATAGAAAAGGCAATCCCTGGCGCAATTAAAATTTGCGACAGTAAAAAATTATTTTTTGAAAAATTTACTATATAAAAGGCAATCCCTGGCGCACATAAAATTTGTGACAGTTGAAAATTATTTTTTGAAAAATTTACTATAGAAAAGGCAATCCCTGGGATATTTAAAATTTGCGACAGTATAAAATTATTTTTTGAATAATTTACTATAGAAAAGGCAATCCCTGGCGCAATTAAAATTTGTGACAGTATAAAATTAGTTTTTGAAAAATTCACTATAGAAAAGGCAATCCCTGGGATATTTAAAATTTGCGACAGTATAAAATTATTTTTTGAACTATAGAAAAGGCAATCCCTGGCGCACATAAAATTTGCGACAGTAGAAAATTATTTTTTGAATAATTTACTATAGAAAAGTCAATCCCTGGCGCACATAAAATTTGCGACAGTAGAAAATTATTTTTTGAATAATTTACTATATAAAAGGCAATCCCTGGCGCACATAAAATTTGCGACAGTATAAAATTATTTTTTGAAAAATTTACTATAGAAAAGGCAATCCCTGGGATATTTAAAATTTGCGACAGTATAAAATTATTTTTTGAATAATTTACTATAGAAAAGGCAATCCCTGGGATATTTAAAATTTGCGACAGTATAAAATTATTTTTTGAATAATTTACTATAGAAAAGGCAATCCCTGGCGCAATTAAAATTTGTGACAGTATAAAATTAGTTTTTGAAAAATTTACTATAGAAAAGGCAATCCCTGGGATATTTAAAATTTGCGACAGTATAAAATTATTTTTTGAATAATTTACTATAGAAAAGGCAATCCCTGGCGCAATTAAAATTTGCGACAGTATAAAATTATTTTTTGAATAATTTACTATAGAAAAGGCAATCCCTGGCGCACATAAAATTTGCGACAGTATAAAATTATTTTTTGAATAATTTACTGTAGAAAAGGCAATCCCTGGCGTAATTAAAATTTGTGACAGTATAAAATTAGTTTTTGAATAATTTACTGTAGAAAAGGCAATCCCTGGCGCACATAAAATTTGTGACAGTTGAAAATTATTTTTTGAATAATTTACTGTAGAAAAGGCAATCCCTGGGATATTTAAAATTTGCGACAGTAGAAAATTATTTTTTGAATAATTTACTATAGAAAAGGCAATCCCTGGCGCACATAAAATTTGCGACAGTAAAAAATTATTTTTTGAATAATTTACTATAGAAAAGGCAATCCCTGGGATATTTAAAATTTGCGACAGTATAAAATTATTTTTTGAATAATTTACTATAGAAAAGGCAATCCCTGGCGCACATAAAATTTGCGACAGTTGAAAATTATTTTTTGAATAATTTACTATAGAAAAGGCAATCCCTGGCGCAATTAAAATTTGCGACAGTAGAAAATTATTTTTTGAATAATTTACTATAGAAAAGGCAATCCCTGGCGCAATTAAAATTTGCGACAGTATAAAATTATTTTTTGAATAATTTACTATAGAAAAGGCAATCCCTGGCGCAATTAAAATGTGCGACAGTAAAAAATTATTTTTTGAATAATTTACTATAGAAAAGGCAATCCCTGGCGCAATTAAAATTTGCGACAGTAAAAAATTATTTTTTGAATAATTTACTATAGAAAAGGCAATCCCTGGGATATTTAAAATTTGTGACAGTATAAAATTAGTTTTTGAATAATTTACTATAGAAAAGGCAATCCCTGGCGCAATTAAAATTTGCGACAGTAGAAAATTAGTTTTTGAAAAATTTACTATAGAAAAGTCAATCCCTGGCGCAATTAAAATTTGTGACAGTATAAAATTATTTTTTGAATAATTTACTATAGAAAAGGCAATCCCCTGGCGCAATTAAAATTTGTGACAGTTGAAAATTATTTTTTGAATAATTTACTATAGAAAAGGCAATCCCTGGCGCAATTAAAATTTGTGACAGTTGAAAATTAGTTTTTGAATAATTTACTATAGAAAAGGCAATCCTGGCGCACATAAAATTTGTGACAGTTGAAAATTATTTTTTGAATAATTTACTATAGAAAAGGCAATCCCTGGCGCAATTAAAATTTGCGACAGTAGAAAATTATTTTTTGAATAATTTACTATAGAAAAGGCAATCCCTGGCGCAATTAAAATTTGTGACAGTTGAAAATTAGTTTTTGAATAATTTACTATAGAAAAGGCAATCCCTGGCGCACATAAATTTGCGACAGTAAAAAATTAGTTTTTGAATAATTTACTATAGAAAAGGCAAGTCCATCTGGGCTGGCGCAATTAAAATTTGTGACAGTCGAAAATTATTTTTTGAATAATTTACTATAGAAAAGGCAATCCCTGGCGCACATAAAATTTGCGACAGTATAAAATTAGTTTTTGAATAATTTACTATAGAAAAGGCAATCCCTGGGATATTTAAAATTTGCGACAGTAGAAAATTATTTTTTGAATAATTTACTATAGAAAAGGCAATCCCTGGCGCACATAAAATTTGCGACAGTTGAAAATTATTTTTTGAATAATTTACTATAGAAAAGGCAATCCCTGGCGCAATTAAAATTCTGCGACAGTAGAAAATTATTTTTTGAATAATTTACTATAGAAAAGGCAATCCCTGGCGCAATTAAAATTTGTGACAGTGAAAATTATTTTTTGAATAATTTACTATAGAAAAGGCAATCCCTGGCGCACATAAAATTTGCGACAGTTGAAAATTATTTTTTGAATAATTTACTATAGAAAAGGCAATCCCTGGCGCAATTAAAATTTGCGACAGTAGAAAATTATTTTTTGAATTAATTTACTATAGATAAGGGCAATCCTGGCGCAATTAAAATTTGCGACAGTATAAATTATTTTTTGAATAATTTACTATAGAAAAGGCAATCCCTGGCGCAATTAAAATTTGCGACAGTAGAAAATTATTTTTGAATAATTTACTATAGAAAGAAGGCAATCCCTGGCGCACATAAAATTTGCGACAGTTGAAAATTATTTTTGAATAATTTACTATAGAAAAGGCAATCCCTGGCGCAATTAAATTGCGACAGTAGAAAATTATTTTTTGAATAATTTACTGTAGAAAAGGCAATCCCTGGGATATTTAAAATTTGCGACAGTATAAAATTAGTTTTTGAATAATTTACTGTAGAAAAGGCAATCCCTGGCGCAATTAAAATTGCGACAGTATAAAATTAGTTTTTGAATAATTTACTATAGAAAAGGCAATCCCTGGCGCACATAAAATTTGCGACAGTAAAAAATTAGTTTTTGAATAATTTACTATAGAAAAGGGCAATCCCTGGCGCAATTAAAATTTGTGACAGTTGAAAATTATTTTTTGAATAATTTACTATAGAAAAGGCAATCCCTGGCGCAATTAAAATTTGTGACAGTTGAAAATTAGTTTTTGAATAATTTACTATAGAAAAGGCAATCCCTGGCGCAATTAAAATTTGTGACAGTTGAAACTTAGTTTTTGAATAATTTACTATAGAAAAGGCAATCCCTGGCGCACATAAAATTTGCGACAGTATAAAATTAGTTTTGAAAAATTTACTGTAGAAAAGGCAATCCCTGGGATATTTAAAATTTGCGACAGTATAAAATTAGTTTTTGAAAAATTTACTATATAAAAGGCAATCCCTGGCGCAATTAAAATTTGCGACAGTATAAAATTATTTTTGAATAATTTACTATAGAAAAGGCAATCCCTGGCGCAATTTAAAATTTGTGACAGTTGAAAATTATTTTTTGAATAATTTACTATAGAAAAGGCAATCCCTGGGATATTTAAAATTTGTGACAGTTGAAAATTATTTTTTGAATAATTTACTATAGAAAAGGCAATCCTGGCGCACATAAAATTTGCGACAGTATAAAATTAGTTTTTGAATAATTTACTATAGAAAAGTCAATCCCTGGCGCACATAAAATTTGCGACAGTATAAAATTAGTTTTTGAAAAATTTACTATAGAAAAGGCAATCCCTGGCGCACATAAAATTTGCGACTGTTGAAAATTATTTTTTGAATAATTTACTGTAGAAAAGTCAATCCCTGGCGCAATTAAAATTTGCGACAGTAGAAAATTATTTTTTGAATAATTTACTATAGAAAAGGCAATCCCTGGCGCACATAAAATTTGCGACAGTATAAAATTATTTTTTGAATAATTTACTATATAAAAGGCAATCCCTGGCGCACATAAAATTTCCGACAGTATAAAATTAGTTTTTGAATAATTTACTATAGAAGAGTCAATCCCTGGCGCACATAAAATTTGCGACAGTAGAAAATTAGTTTTTGAATAATTTACTATAGAAAAGTCAATCCTGGCGCAATTAAAATTTGCGACAGTATGAAATTATTTTTTGAATAATTTACTATATAGAAAAGGCAATCCCTGGCGTAATTAAAATTTGCGACAGTATAAAATTATTTTTTGAATAATTTACTGTAGAAAAGGCAATCCCTGGCGCAATTAAAATTTGCGACAGTATAAAATTAGTTTTTGAATAATTTACTATATAAAAGGCAATCCCTGGCGCAATTAAAATTTGCGACAGTATAAAATTATTTTTTGAATAATTTACTATAGAAAAGGCAATCCCTGGCGCAATTAAAATTTGTGACAGTTGAAAATTATTTTTTGAATAATTTACTATAGAAAAGGCAATCCTGGGATATTTAAAATTTGTGACAGTTTGAAAATTATTTTTTGAATAATTTACTATAGAAAAGCAATCCCTGGCGCACATAAAATTTGTGACAGTAGAAAATTATTTTTTGAATAATTTACTATAGAAAAGGCAATCCCTGGCGCAATTAAAATTTGCGACAGTAGAAAATTATTTTTTGAATAATTTACTATAGAAAAGTCAATCCCTGGCGCACATAAAATTTGCGACAGTAGAAAATTATTTTTTGAATAATTTACTGTAGAAAAGGCAATCCCTGGCGCAATTAAAATTTGTGACAGTTGAAAATTATTTTTTGAATAATTTACTGTAGAAAAGGCAATCCCTGGCGCACATAAAATTTGCGACAGTAAAAAATTATTTTTTGAATAATTTACTATAGAAAAGGCAATCCCTGGCGCAATTAAAATTTGCGACAGTAGAAAATTATTTTTTGAATAATTTACTATAGAAAAGTCAATCCTGGCGCACATAAAATTTGCGACAGTATAAAATTATTTTTTGAATAATTTACTATAGAAAAGTCAATCCCTGGCGCAATTAAAATTTGCGACAGTATAAAATTATTTTTTGAATAATTTACTGTAGAAAAGGCAATCCCTGGGATATTTAAAATTTGCGACAGTAGAAAATTATTTTTGAATAATTTACTATAGAAAAGGGCAATCCCTGGCGCACATAAAATTTGCGACAGTATAAAATTAGTTTTTGAATAATTTACTATAGAAAAGGCAATCCCTGGGATATTTAAAATTTGTGACAGTAGAAAATTATTTTTTGAATAATTACTGTAGAAAAGGCAATCCCTGGGATATTTAAAATTTGCGACAGTATAAAATTATTTTTTGAATAATTTACTATAGAAAAGTCAATCCCTGGCGCAATTAAAATTTGCGACAGTAGAAAATTATTTTTTGAATAATTTACTATAGAAATGTCAATCCCTGGCGCACATAAAATTTGCGACAGTAGAAAATTATTTTTTGAATAATTTACTGTAGAAAAGGCAATCCCTGGCGCAATTAAAATTTGTGACAGTTGAAAATTATTTTTTGAATAATTTACTATATAAAAGGCAATCCCTGGCGCACATAAAATTTGTGACAGTATAAAAATTATTTTTTTGAATAATTTACTATAGAAAAGGCAATCCCTGGCGCACATAAAATTTGCGACAGTAGAAAATTATTTTTTGAATAATTTACTATAGAAAAGTCAATCCCTGGCGCAATTAAAATTTGCGACAGTATAAAATTATTTTTGAATAATTTACTGTAGAAAAGGCAATCCCTGGGATATTTAAAATTTGCGACAGTAGAAAATTATTTTTTGAATAATTTACTATAGAAAAGGCAATCCCTGGCGCACATAAAATTTGCGACAGTATAAAATTAGTTTTTGAATAATTTACTATAGAAAAGGCAATCCCTGGGATATTTAAAATTTGCGACAGTATAAAATTAGTTTTTGAATAATTTACTATAGAAAAGGCAATCCCTGCGCAATTAAAATTTGCGACAGTAGAAAATTATTTTTTGAATAATTTACTATAGAAAAGTCAATCCCTGGCGCAATTAAAATTTGCGACAGTATAAAATTATTTTTTGAATAATTTACTGTAGAAAAGGCAATCCCTGGGATATTTAAAATTTGCGACAGTATAAAATTATTTTTTGAATAATTTACTATATAAAAGGCAATCCCTGGCGCACATAAAATTTGTGACAGTATAAAATTATTTTTTGAATAATTTACTATAGAAAAGTCAATCCTGGCGCAATTAAAATTTGCGACAGTAGAAAATTATTTTTTGAATAATTTACTATAGAAAAGTCAATCCCTGGCGCAATTAAAATTTGCGACAGTATAAAATTATTTTTTGAATAATTTACTGTAGAAAAGGCAATCCCTGGGATATTTAAAATTTGCAACAGTATAAAAATTATTTTTTGAATAATTTACTGTAGAAAAGGGCAATCCCTGGCGCAATTAAAATTTGCGACAGTATAAAATTAGTTTTTGAATAATTTACTGTAGAAAAGGCAATCCCTGGCGCACATAAAATTTGCGACAGTAGAAAATTATTTTTGAATAATTTACTATAGAAAAGGCAATCCCTGGCGCACATAAAATTTGCGACAGTAAAAAATTATTTTTTTGAATAATTTACTATAGAAAAGGCAATCCCTGGGATATTTAAAATTTGCGACAGTATAAAATTAGTTTTTGAATAATTTACTATAGAAAAGGCAATCCCTGGCGCAATTAAAATTTGCGACAGTAGAAAATTATTTTTTGAATAATTTACTATAGAAAAGTCAATCCCTGGCGCAATTAAAATTTGCGACAGTATAAATTATTTTTTGAATAATTTACTGTAGAAAAGGCAATCCCTGGGATATTTAAAATTTGCGACAGTATAAAATTATTTTTTGAATAATTTACTGTAGAAAAGGCAATCCCTGGCGCAATTAAAATTTGCGACAGTATAAAATTAGTTTTTGAATAATTTACTGTAGAAAAGGCAATCCCTGGCGCACATAAAATTTGCGACAGTAGAAAATTATTTTTTGAATAATTTACTATAGAAAAGGCAATCCCTGGCGCACATAAAATTTGCGACAGTAGAAAATTATTTTTTGAATAATTTACTATAGAAAAGTCAATCCCTGGCGCAATTAAAATTTGCGACAGTATAAAATTATTTTTTGAATAATTTACTGTAGAAAAGGCAATCCCTGGGATATTTAAAATTTGCGACAGTATAAAATTATTTTTTGAATAATTTACTGTAGAAAAGGCAATCCCTGGCGCAATTAAAATTTGTGACAGTATAAAATTATTTTTTGAATTATTTACTGTAGAAAAGGCAATCCCTGGCGCAATTAAAATTTGCGACAGTATAAAATTATTTTTTTGAATAATTTACTATAGAAAAGGCAATCCCTGGCGCACATAAAATTTGTGACAGTAGAAAATTATTTTTTGAATAATTTACTGTAGAAAAGGCAATCCCTGGCGCAATTAAAATTTGTGACAGTTGAAAATTATTTTTTGAATAATTTACTATAGAAAAGGCAATCCCTGGCGCACATAAAATTTGTGACAGTTGAAAATTATTTTTTGAATAATTTACTATAGAAAAGGCAATCCCTGGCGCACATAAAATTTGTGACAGTATAAAATTAGTTTTTGAATAATTTACTGTAGAAAAGGCAATCCCTGGCGCACATAAAATTTGCGACAGTAGAAAATTATTTTTTGAATAATTTACTATAGAAAAGGCAATCCCTGGCGCACATAAAATTTGCGACAGTATAAAATTATTTTTTGAATAATTTACTATAGAAAAGGCAATCCCTGGGATATTTAAAATTTGCGACAGTATAAAATTATTTTTTGAATAATTTACTATAGAAAAGGCAATCCCTGGCGCAATTAAAATTTGCGACAGTAAAAAATTAGTTTTTGAATAATTTACTGTAGAAAAGGCAATCCCTGGCGCACATAAAATTTGCGACAGTATAAAATTATTTTTTGAATAATTTACTGTAGAAAAGGCAATCCCTGGCGCACATAAAATTTGCGACAGTAGAAAATTATTTTTTGAATAATTTACTATAGAAAAGGCAATCCCTGGCGCAATTAAAATTTGCGACAGTATAAAATTATTTTTTGAATAATTTACTATATAAAAGGCAATCCCTGGCGCAATTAAAATTTGTGACAGTTGAAAATTATTTTTTGAATAATTTACTATAGAAAAGGCAATCCCTGGCGCACATAAAATTTGCGACAGTAGAAAATTATTTTTGGAATAATTTACTATAGAAAAGGCAATCCCTGGCGCACATAAAATTTGTGACAGTATAAAATTAGTTTTTGAATAATTTACTGTAGAAAAGGCAATCCCTGGCGCACATAAAATTTGTGACAGTTGAAAATTATTTTTTGAAAAATTTACTATAGAAAAGGCAATCCCTGGCGCACATAAAATTTGTGACAGTATAAAATTATTTTTTGAAAAATTTACTGTAGAAAAGGCAATCCCTGGGATATTTAAAATTTGCGACAGTATAAAATTATTTTTTGAATAATTTACTATAGAAAAGGCAATCCCTGGCGCACATAAAATTTGCGACAGTATAAAATTATTTTTTGAATAATTTACTATAGAAAAGGCAATCCCTGGGATATTTAAAATTTGCGACAGTATAAAATTATTTTTTGAATAATTTACTATAGAAAAGGCAATCCCTGGCGCAATTAAAATTTGCGACAGTAAAAAATTAGTTTTTGAATAATTTACTGTAGAAAAGGCAATCCCTGGCGCACATAAAATTTGCGACAGGATAAAATTATTTTTTGAATAATTTACTGTAGAAAAGGCAATCCCTGGCGCACATAAAATTTGCGACAGTAGAAAATTATTTTTTCAATAATTTACTATAGAAAAGGCAATCCCTGGCGCAATTAAAATTTGCGACAGTATAAAATTATTTTTTGAATAATTTACTATATAAAAGGCAATCCCTGGCGCAATTAAAATTTGTGACAGTTGAAAATTATTTTTTGAATAATTTACTATAGAAAAGGCAATCCCTGGTGCACATAAAATTTGCGACAGTATAAAATTAGTTTTTGAATAATTTACTATAGAAAAGGCAATCCCTGGGATATTTAAAATTTGCGACAGTAAAAAATTATTTTTTGAATAATTTACTATAGAAAAGGCAATCCCTGGCGCAATTAAAATTTGCGACAGTATAAAATTATTTTTTGAATAATTTACTATAGAAAAGTCAATCCCTGGCGCACATAAAATTTGTGACAGTTGAAAATTATTTTTTGAATAATTTACTGTAGAAAAGGCAATCCCTGGGATATTTAAAATTTGCGACAGTATAAAATTAGTTTTTGAATAATTTACTATAGAAAAGGCAATCCCTGGGATATTTAAAATTTGCGACAGTAAAAAATTATTTTTTGAATAATTTACTATAGAAAAGGCAATCCCTGGCGCACATAAAATTTGCGACAGTATAAAATTATTTTTTGAATAATTTACTGTAGAAAAGGCAATCCCTGGAGCACATAAAATTTGCGACAGTATAAAATTATTTTTTGAATAATTTACTGTAGAAAAGGCAATCCCTGGGATATTTAAAATTTGTGACAGTAGAAAATTATTTTTTGAAAAATTTACTATAGAAAAGGCAATCCCTGGCGCACATAAAATTTGCGACAGTATAAAATTAGTTTTTGAATAATTTACTGTAGAAAAGGCAATCCCTGGCGCACATAAAATTTGTGACAGTTGAAAATTATTTTTTGAATAATTTACTGTAGAAAAGGCAATCCCTGGGATATTTAAAATTTGCGACAGTAGAAAATTATTTTTTGAATAATTTACTATATAAAAGGCAATCCCTGGGATATTTAAAATTTGCGACAGTAGAAAATTATTTTTTGAATAATTTACTGTAGAAAAGGCAATCCCTGGCGCAATTAAAATTTGCGACAGTATAAAATTATTTTTTGAATAATTTACTATATAAAAGGCAATCCCTGGGATATTTAAAATTTGCGACAGTAGAAAATTATTTTTTGAATAATTTACTATAGAAAAGGCAATCCCTGGCGCAATTAAAATTTGCGACAGTATAAAATTAGTTTTTGAATAATTTACTATAGAAAAGGCAATCCCTGGGATATTTAAAATTTGCGACAGTAAAAAATTATTTTTTGAATAATTTACTATAGAAAAGGCAATCCCTGGCGCAATTAAAATTTGCGACAGTATAAAATTATTTTTTGAATAATTTACTATAGAAAAGTCAATCCCTGGCGCACATAAAATTTGTGACAGTTGAAAATTATTTTTTGAATAATTTACTGTAGAAAAGGCAATCCATGGGATATTTAAAATTTGCGACAGTATAAAATTAGTTTTTGAATAATTTACTATAGAAAAGGCAATCCCTGGGATATTTAAAATTTGCGACAGTAAAAAATTATTTTTTGAATAATTTACTATAGAAAAGGCAATCCCTGGCGCACATAAAATTTGCGACAGTATAAAATTATTTTTTGAATAATTTACTGTAGAAAAGGCAATCCCTGGCGCACATAAAATTTGCGACAGTATAAAATTATTTTTTGAATAATTTACTGTAGAAAAGGCAATCCCTGGGATATTTAAAATTTGTGACAGTAGAAAATTATTTTTTGAATAATTTACTATAGAAAAGGCAATCCCTGGCGCACATAAAATTTGCGACAGTATAAAATTAGTTTTTGAATAATTTACTATAGAAAAGGCAATCCCTGGCGCACATAAAATTTGCGACAGTATAAAATTAGTCTTTGAATATTTTACTGTAGAAAAGGCAATCCCTGGCGCACATAAAATTTGCGACAGTATAAAATTAGTTTTTGAAAAATTTACTATAGAAAAGGCAATCCCTGGGATATTTAAAATTTGTGACAGTTGAAAATTATTTTTTGAATAATTTACTATAGAAAAGGCAATCCCTGGCGTAATTAAAATTTGCGACAGTATAAAATTAGTTTTTGAATAATTTACTATAGAAAAGGCAATCCCTGGGATATTTAAAATTTGCGACAGTAGAAAATTATTTTTTGAATAATTTACTATAGAAAAGGCAATCCCTGGCGCAATTAAAATTTGCGACAGTATAAAATTAGTTTTTGAATAATTTACTATAGAAAAGGCAATCCCTGGCGCAATTAAAATTTGCGACAGTATAAAATTAGTTTTTGAATAATTTACTATAGAAAAGGCAATCCCTGGCGCACATAAAATTTGCGACAGTATAAAATTATTTTTTGAAAAATTTACTATAGAAAAGGCAATCCCTGGCGCAATTAAAATTTGTGACAGTTGAAAATTATTTTTTGAATAATTTACTATAGAAAAGGCAATCCCTGGCGCACATAAAATTTGTGACAGTTGAAAATTATTTTTTGAATAATTTACTATAGAAAAGGCAATCCCTGGCGCACATAAAATTTGCGACAGTATAAAATTATTTTTTGAATAATTTACTATAGAAAAGGCAATCCCTGGCGCAATTAAAATTTGCGACAGTAAAAAATTATTTTTTGAAAAATTTACTATATAAAAGGCAATCCCTGGCGCACATAAAATTTGTGACAGTATAAAATTATTTTTTGAATAATTTACTATAGAAAAGGCAATCCCTGGCGTAATTAAAATTTGCGACAGTATAAAATTAGTTTTTGAATAATTTACTATAGAAAAGGCAATCCCTGGGATATTTAAAATTTGCGACAGTAGAAAATTATTTTTTGAATAATTTACTATAGAAAAGGCAATCCCTGGCGCAATTAAAATTTGCGACAGTATAAAATTAGTTTTTGAATAATTTACTATAGAAAAGGCAATCCCTGGCGCACATAAAATTTGCGACAGTATAAAATTATTTTTTGAAAAATTTACTATAGAAAAGGCAATCCCTGGCGCAATTAAAATTTGTGACAGTTGAAAATTATTTTTTGAATAATTTACTATAGAAAAGGCAATCCCTGGCGCAATTAAAATTTGTGACAGTTGAAAATTATTTTTTGAATAATTTACTATAGAAAAGGCAATCCCTGGCGTAATTAAAATTTGCGACAGTATAAAATTAGTTTTTGAATAATTTACTATAGAAAAGGCAATCCCTGGGATATTTAAAATTTGCGACAGTAGAAAATTAGTTTTTGAATAATTTACTATAGAAAAGGCAATCCCTGGCGCACATAAAATTTGTGACAGTTGAAAATTATTTTTTGAATAATTTACTATAGAAAAGGCAATCCCTGGCGTAATTAAAATTTGCGACAGTATAAAATTAGTTTTTGAATAATTTACTATAGAAAAGGCAATCCCTGGCGCACATAAAATTTGCGACAGTATAAAATTATTTTTTGAAAAATTTACTATAGAAAAGGCAATCCCTGGCGCAATTAAAATTTGTGACAGTTGAAAATTATTTTTTGAATAATTTACTATAGAAAAGGCAATCCCTGGCGCACATAAAATTTGTGACAGTTGAAAATTATTTTTTGAATAATTTACTATAGAAAAGGCAATCCCTGGCGCACATAAAATTTGCGACAGTATAAAATTATTTTTTGAATAATTTACTATAGAAAAGGCAATCCCTGGCGCACATAAAATTTGTGACAGTTGAAAATTATTTTTTGAATAATTTACTATAGAAAAGGCAATCCCTGGCGCACATAAAATTTGCGACAGTATAAAATTATTTTTTGAATAATTTACTATAGAAAAGGCAATCCCTGGCGCACATAAAATTTGCGACAGTAAAAAATTATTTTTTGAATAATTTACTATAGAAAAGGCAATCCCTGGCGCACATAAAATTTGCGACAGTAAAAAATTATTTTTTGAATAATTTACTGTAGAAAAGGCAATCCCTGGGATATTTAAAATTTGCGACAGTAGAAAATTATTTTTTGAATAATTTACTATAGAAAAGGCAATCCCTGGCGCACATAAAATTTGCGACAGTATAAAATTCTTTTTTGAATAATTTACTATAGAAAAGGCAATCCCTGGCGCAATTAAAATTTGCGACAGTAAAAAATTATTTTTTGAAAAATTTACTATATAAAAGGCAATCCCTGGCGCACATAAAATTTGTGACAGTATAAAATTATTTTTTGAATAATTTACTATAGAAAAGGCAATCCCTGGCGTAATTAAAATTTGCGACAGTATAAAATTAGTTTTTGAATAATTTACTATAGAAAAGGCAATCCCTGGCGCACATAAAATTTGCGACAGTATAAAATTATTTTTTGAAAAATTTACTATAGAAAAGGCAATCCCTGGCGCAATTAAAATTTGCGACAGTATAAAATTAGTTTTTGAATAATTTACTATAGAAAAGGCAATCCCTGGCGCACATAAAATTTGTGACAGTTGAAAATTATTTTTTGAATAATTTACTATAGAAAAGGCAATCCCTGGCGTAATTAAAATTTGCGACAGTATAAAATTAGTTTTTGAATAATTTACTATAGAAAAGGCAATCCCTGGCGCACATAAAATTTGCGACAGTATAAAATTATTTTTTGAAAAATTTACTATAGAAAAGGCAATCCCTGGCGCAATTAAAATTTGTGACAGTTGAAAATTATTTTTTGAATAATTTACTATAGAAAAGGCAATCCCTGGCGCACATAAAATTTGTGACAGTTGAAAATTATTTTTTGAATAATTTACTATAGAAAAGGCAATCCCTGGCGCAATTAAAATTTGCGACAGTAGAAAATTATTTTTTGAATAATTTACTATAGAAAAGGCAATCCCTGGCGCACATAAAATTTGCGACAGTAAAAAATTATTTTTTGAATAATTTACTATAGAAAAGTCAATCCCTGGCGCAATTAAAATTTGCGACAGTAGAAAATTATTTTTTGAATAATTTACGATAGAAAAGTCAATCCCTGGCGCAATTAAAATTTGCGACAGTATAAAATTATTTTTTGAATAATTTACTGTAGAAAAGGCAATCCCTGGGATATTTAAAATTTGCGACAGTATAAAATTATTTTTTGAATAATTTACTATATAAAAGGCAATCCCTGGCGCACATAAAATTTGTGACAGTATAAAATTATTTTTTGAATAATTTACTATAGAAAAGGCAATCCCTGGCGCAATTAAAATTTGCGACAGTAGAAAATTATTTTTTGAATAATTTACTATAGAAAAGGCAATCCCTGGCGCACATAAAATTTGCGACAGTAAAAAATTATTTTTTGAATAATTTACTGTAGAAAAGTCAATCCCTGGCGCAATTAAAATTTGCGACAGTAGAAAATTATTTTTTGAATAATTTACTATAGAAAAGTCAATCCCTGGCGCAATTAAAATTTGCGACAGTATAAAATTATTTTTTGAATAATTTACTGTAGAAAAGGCAATCCCTGGGATATTTAAAATTTGCGACAGTATAAAATTATTTTTTGAATAATTTACTATATAAAAGGCAATCCCTGGCGCACATAAAATTTGCGACAGTATAAAATCAGTTTTTGAATAATTTACTGTAGAAAAGTCAATCCCTGGCGCAATTAAAATTTGCGACAGTATAAAATTATTTTTTGAATAATTTACTATAGAAAAGTCAATCCCTGGCGCAATTAAAATTTGTGACAGTATAAAATTATTTTTTGAATAATTTACTATAGAAAAGTCAATCCCTGGCGCAATTAAAATTTGCGACAGTAGAAAATTATTTTTTGAATAATTTACTATAGAAAAGTCAATCCCTGGCGCAATTAAAATTTGCGACAGTAGAAAATTATTTTTTGAATAATTTACTATAGAAAAGTCAATCCCTGGCGCAATTAAAATTTGCGACAGTATAAAATTATTTTTTGAATAATTTACTGTAGAAAAGGCAATCCCTGGGATATTTAAAATTTGCGACAGTATAAAATTATTTTTTGAATAATTTACTGTAGAAAAGGCAATCCCTGGGATATTTAAAATTTGCGACAGTATAAAATTATTTTTTGAATAATTTACTATAGAAAAGGCAATCCCTGGCGCACATAAAATTTGTGACAGTATAAAATTAGTTTTTGAATAATTTACTGTAGAAAAGGCAATCCCTGGCGCACATAAAATTTGTGACAGTATAAAATTAGTTTTTGAATAATTTACTGTAGAAAAGGCAATCCCTGGCGCACATAAAATTTGTGACAGTATAAAATTAGTTTTTGAAAAATTTACTATAGAAAAGGCAATCCCTGGGATATTTTAAATTTGCGACAGTAGAAAATAATTTTTTGAATAATTTACTATAGAAAAGTCAATCCCTGGCGCAATTAAAATTTGCGACAGTATAAAATTATTTTTTGAATAATTTACTGTAGAAAAGGCAATCCCTGGGATATTTAAAATTTGCGACAGTATAAAATTATTTTTTGAATAATTTACTATAGAAAAGGCAATCCCTGGCGCACATAAAATTTGTGACAGTATAAAATTAGTTTTTGAATAATTTACTGTAGAAAAGGCAATCCCTGGCGCACATAAAATTTGTGACAGTTGAAAATTATTTTTTGAATAATTTACTGTAGAAAAGTCAATCCCTGGCGCAATTAAAATTTGCGACAGTAGAAAATTATTTTTTGAATAATTTACTATAGAAAAGTCAATCCCTGGCGCAATTAAAATTTGCGACAGTATAAAATTATTTTTTGAATAATTTACTGTAGAAAAGGCAATCCCTGGGATATTTAAAATTTGCGACAGTATAAAATTATTTTTTGAATAATTTACTATATAAAAGGCAATCCCTGGCGCACATAAAATTTGCGACAGTATAAAATTAGTTTTTGAAAAATTTACTATAGAAAAGGCAATCCCTGGCGCACATAAAATTTGTGACAGTATAAAATTATTTTTTGAATAATTTACTATAGAAAAGGCAATCCCTGGGATATTTAAAATTTGCGACAGTATAAAATTATTTTTTGAATAATTTACTGTAGAAAAGGCAATCCCTGGCGCAATTAAAATTTGTGACAGTTGAAAATTATTTTTTGAATAATTTACTATAGAAAAGGCAATCCCTGGCGCACATAAAATTTGTGACAGTAGAAAATTATTTTTTGAATAATTTACTATAGAAAAGGCAATCCCTGTCGCAATTAAAATTTGCGACAGTAGAAAATTATTTTTTGAATAATTTACTATAGAAAAGTCAATCCCTGGCGCAATTAAAATTTGCGACAGTATAAAATTATTTTTTGAATAATTTACTGTAGAAAAGGCAATCCCTGGGATATTTAAAATTTGCGACAGTATAAAATTATTTTTTGAATAATTTACTGTAGAAAAGGCAATCCCTGGCGCAATTAAAATTTGTGACAGTTGAAAATTATTTTTTGAATAATTTACTATAGAAAAGGCAATCCCTGGCGCACATAAAATTTGTGACAGTAGAAAATTATTTTTTGAATAATTTACTATAGAAAAGGCAATCCCTGGCGCAATTAAAATTTGCGACAGTAGAAAATTATTTTTTGAATAATTTACTGTAGAAAAGGCAATCCCTGGCGCACATAAAATTTGCGACAGTATAAAATTATTTTTTGAATAATTTACTGTAGAAAAGGCAATCCCTGGCGCACATAAAATTTGCGACAGTAGAAAATTATTTTTTGAATAATTTACTATAGAAAAGGCAATCCCTGGCGCAATTAAAATTTGCGACAGTATAAAATTATTTTTTGAATAATTTACTATAGAAAAGGCAATCCCTGGCGCAATTAAAATTTGTGACAGTTGAAAATTATTTTTTGAATAATTTACTATAGAAAAGGCAATCCCTGGCGCACATAAAATTTGCGACAGTATAAAATTAGTTTTTGAATAATTTACTATAGAAAAGGCAATCCCTGGGATATTTAAAATTTGCGACAGTAAAAAATTATTTTTTGAATAATTTACTATAGAAAAGTCAATCCCTGGCGCAATTAAAATATGTGACAGTATAAAATTATTTTTTGAATAATTTACTATAGAAAAGTCAATCCCTGGCGCAATTAAAATTTGCGACAGTAGAAAATTATTTTTTGAATAATTTACTATAGAAAAGTCAATCCCTGGCGCAATTAAAATTTGCGACAGTAGAAAATTATTTTTTGAATAATTTACTATAGAAAAGGCAATCCCTGGCGCACATAAAATTTGTGACAGTATAAAATTATTTTTTGAATAATTTACTGTAGAAAAGTCAATCCCTGGCGCAATTAAAATTTGCGACAGTAGAAAATTATTTTTTGAATAATTTACTATAGAAAAGTCAATCCCTGGCGCAATTAAAATTTGCGACAGTAGAAAATTATTTTTTGAATAATTTACTGTAGAAAAGGCAATCCCTGGCGCACATAAAATTTGTGACAGTTGAAAATTATTTTTTGAATAATTTACTGTAGAAAAGTCAATCCCTGGCGCAATTAAAATTTGCGACAGTAGAAAATTATTTTTTGAATAATTTACTATAGAAAAGGCAATCCCTGGCGCACATAAAATTTGTGACAGTATAAAATTAGTTTTTGAATAATTTACTGTAGAAAAGGCAATCCCTGGCGCACATAAAATTTGTGACAGTTGAAAATTATTTTTTGAATAATTTACTGTAGAAAAGTCATTCCCTGGCGCAATTAAAATTTGCGACAGTAGAAAATTATTTTTTGAATAATTTACTATAGAAAAGTCAATCCCTGGCGCAATTAAAATTTGCGACAGTAGAAAATTAGTTTTTGAATAATTTACTATAGAAAAGTCAATCCCTGGCGCAATTAAAATTTGTGACAGTATAAAATTAGTTTTTGAAAAATTTACTATAGAAAAGGCAATCCCTGGGATATTTAAAATTTGCGACAGTAGAAAATTATTTTTTGAATAATTTACTATAGAAAAGTCAATCCCTGGCGCAATTAAAATTTGCGACAGTATAAAATTATTTTTTGAATAATTTACTGTAGAAAAGGCAATCCCTGGGATATTTAAAATTTGCGACAGTATAAAATTATTTTTTGAATAATTTACTATAGAAAAGGCAATCCCTGGCGCACATAAAATTTGTGACAGTATAAAATTAGTTTTTGAATAATTTACTGTAGAAAAGGCAATCCCTGGCGCACATAAAATTTGTGACAGTTGAAAATTATTTTTTGAATAATTTACTGTAGAAAAGTCAATCCCTGGCGCAATTAAAATTTGCGACAGTAGAAAATTAGTTTTTGAAAAATTTACTATAGAAAAGGCAATCCCTGGGATATTTAAAATTTGCGACAGTAGAAAATTATTTTTTGAATAATTTACTATAGAAAAGTCAATCCCTGGCGCAATTAAAATTTGCGACAGTATAAAATTATTTTTTGAATAATTTACTGTAGAAAAGGCAATCCCTGGGATATTTAAAATTTGCGACAGTATAAAATTATTTTTTGAATAATTTACTATAGAAAAGGCAATCCCTGGCGCACATAAAATTTGTGACAGTATAAAATTATTTTTTGAATAATTTACTATAGAAAAGTCAATCCCTGGCGCAATTAAAATTTGTGACAGTATAAAATTATTTTTTGAATAATTTACTATAGAAAAGTCAATCCCTGGCGCAATTAAAATTTGCGACAGTAGAAAATTATTTTTTGAATAATTTACTATAGAAAAGTCAATCCCTGGCGCAATTAAAATTTGCGACAGTATAAAATTATTTTTTGTATAATTTACTGTAGAAAAGGCAATCCCTGGGATATTTAAAATTTGCGACAGTATAAAATTATTTTTTGAATAATTTACTATAGAAAAGGCAATCCCTGGCGCACATAAAATTTGCGACAGTAGAAAATTATTTTTTGAATAATTTACTATAGAAAAGTCAATCCCTGGCGCAATTAAAATTTGCGACAGTATAAAATTATTTTTTGAATAATTTACTGTAGAAAAGGCAATCCCTGGGATATTTAAAATTTGCGACAGTAGAAAATTATTTTTTGAATAATTTACTATAGAAAAGTCAATCCCTGGCGCAATTAAAATTTGCGACAGTATAAAATTATTTTTTGAATAATTTACTATAGAAAAGTCAATCCCTGGCGCAATTAAAATTTGCGACAGTATAAAATTATTTTTTGAATAATTTACTGTAGAAAAGGCAATCCCTGGGATATTTAAAATTTGCGACAGTATAAAATTATTTTTTGAATAATTTACTATAGAAAAGGCAATCCCTGGCGTAATTAAAATTTGCGACAGTATAAAATTATTTTTTGAATAATTTACTATAGAAAAGTCAATCCCTGGCGCAATTAAAATTTGTGACAGTATAAAATTATTTTTTGAATAATTTACTATAGAAAAGTCAATCCCTGGCGCAATTAAAATTTGCGACAGTAGAAAATTATTTTTTGAATAATTTACTATAGAAAAGTCAATCCCTGGCGCAATTAAAATTTGCGACAGTAGAAAATTATTTTTTGAATAATTTACTATAGAAAAGGCAATCCCTGGCGCACATAAAATTTGTGACAGTATAAAATTATTTTTTGAATAATTTACTGTAGAAAAGTCAATCCCTGGCGCAATTAAAATTTGCGACAGTAGAAAATTATTTTTTGAATAATTTACTATAGAAAAGTCAATCCCTGGCGCAATTAAAATTTGCGACAGTAGTAAATTATTTTTTGAATAATTTACTGTAGAAAAGGCAATCCCTGGCGCACATAACATTTGTGACAGTTGAAAATTATTTTTTGAATAATTTACTGTAGAAAAGTCAATCCCTGGCGCAATTAAAATTTGCGACAGTAGAAAATTATTTTTTGAATAATTTACTATAGAAAAGTCAATCCCTGGCGCAATTAAAATTTGCGACAGTATAAAATTATTTTTTGAATAATTTACTGTAGAAAAGGCAATCCCTGGGTTATTTAAAATTTGCGACAGTAGAAAATTATTTTTTGAATAATTTACTGTAGAAAAGGCAATCCCTGGCGCAATTAAAATTTGTGACAGTATAAAATTAGTTTTTGAATAATTTACTATAGAAAAGGCAATCCCTGGCGCACATAAAATTTGCGACAGTAGAAAATTATTTTTTGAATAATTTACTGTAGAAAAGGCAATCCCTGGCGCAATTAAAATTTGTGACAGTATAAAATTAGTTTTTGAATAATTTACTATAGAAAAGGCAATCCCTGGCGCACATAAAATTTGTGACAGTTGAAAATTATTTTTTGAATAATTTACTATAGAAAAGGCAATCCCTGGCGCAATTAAAATTTGCGACAGTATAAAATTATTTTTTGAATAATTTACTGTAGAAAAGGCAATCCCTGGCGCACATAAAATTTGTGACAGTATAAAATTAGTTTTTGAATAATTTACTATAGAAAAGGCAATCCCTGTCGCAATTAAAATTTGCGACAGTAGAAAATTATTTTTTGAATAATTTACTATAGAAAAGTCAATCCCTGGCGCAATTAAAATTTGCGACAGTATAAAATTATTTTTTGAATAATTTACTGTAGAAAAGGCAATCCCTGGGATATTTAAAATTTGCGACAGTATAAAATTATTTTTTGAATAATTTACTGTAGAAAAGGCAATCCCTGGCGCAATTAAAATTTGTGACAGTTGAAAATTATTTTTTGAATAATTTACTATAGAAAAGGCAATCCCTGGCGCACATAAAATTTGTGACAGTAGAAAATTATTTTTTGAATAATTTACTATAGAAAAGGCAATCCCTGTCGCAATTAAAATTTGCGACAGTAGAAAATTATTTTTTGAATAATTTACTATAGAAAAGTCAATCCCTGGCGCAATTAAAATTTGCGACAGTATAAAATTATTTTTTGAATAATTTACTGTAGAAAAGGCAATCCCTGGGATATTTAAAATTTGCGACAGTATAAAATTATTTTTTGAATAATTTACTGTAGAAAAGGCAATCCCTGGCGCAATTAAAATTTGTGACAGTTGAAAATTATTTTTTGAATAATTTACTATAGAAAAGGCAATCCCTGGCGCACATAAAATTTGTGACAGTAGAAAATTATTTTTTGAATAATTTACTATAGAAAAGGCAATCCCTGGCGCAATTAAAATTTGCGACAGTAGAAAATTATTTTTTGAATAATTTACTGTAGAAAAGGCAATCCCTGGCGCACATAAAATTTGCGACAGTATAAAATTATTTTTTGAATAATTTACTGTAGAAAAGGCAATCCCTGGCGCACATAAAATTTGCGACAGTAGAAAATTAGTTTTTGAAAAATTTACTATAGAAAAGGCAATCCCTGGGATATTTTAAATTTGCGACAGTAGAAAATAATTTTTTGAATAATTTACTATAGAAAAGTCAATCCCTGGCGCAATTAAAATTTGCGACAGTATAAAATTATTTTTTGAATAATTTACTGTAGAAAAGGCAATCCTGGGATATTTAAAATTTGCGACAGTATAAAATTATTTTTTGAATAATTTACTATAGAAAAGGCAATCCCTGGCGCACATAAAATTTGTGACAGTATAAAATTAGTTTTTGAATAATTTACTGTAGAAAAGGCAATCCCTGGCGCACATAAAATTTGTGACAGTTGAAAATTATTTTTTGAATAATTTACTGTAGAAAAGTCAATCCCTGGCGCAATTAAAATTTGCGACAGTAGAAAATTATTTTTTGAATAATTTACTATAGAAAAGTCAATCCCTGGCGCAATTAAAATTTGCGACAGTATAAAATTATTTTTTGAATAATTTACTGTAGAAAAGGCAATCCCTGGGATATTTAAAATTTGCGACAGTATAAAATTATTTTTTGAATAATTTACTATATAAAAGGCAATCCCTGGCGCACATAAAATTTGCGACAGTATAAAATTAGTTTTTGAAAAATTTACTATAGAAAAGGCAATCCCTGGCGCACATAAAATTTGTGACAGTATAAAATTATTTTTTGAATAATTTACTATAGAAAAGGCAATCCCTGGGATATTTAAAATTTGCGACAGTATAAAATTATTTTTTGAATAATTTACTGTAGAAAAGGCAATCCCTGGCGCAATTAAAATTTGTGACAGTTGAAAATTATTTTTTGAATAATTTACTATAGAAAAGGCAATCCCTGGCGCACATAAAATTTGTGACAGTAGAAAATTATTTTTTGAATAATTTACTATAGAAAAGGCAATCCCTGTCGCAATTAAAATTTGCGACAGTAGAAAATTATTTTTTGAATAATTTACTATAGAAAAGTCAATCCCTGGCGCAATTAAAATTTGCGACAGTATAAAATTATTTTTTGAATAATTTACTGTAGAAAAGGCAATCCCTGGGATATTTAAAATTTGCGACAGTATAAAATTATTTTTTGAATAATTTACTGTAGAAAAGGCAATCCCTGGCGCAATTAAAATTTGTGACAGTTGAAAATTATTTTTTGAATAATTTACTATAGAAAAGGCAATCCCTGGCGCACATAAAATTTGTGACAGTAGAAAATTATTTTTTGAATAATTTACTATAGAAAAGGCAATCCCTGGCGCAATTAAAATTTGCGACAGTAGAAAATTATTTTTTGAATAATTTACTGTAGAAAAGGCAATCCCTGGCGCACATAAAATTTGCGACAGTATAAAATTATTTTTTGAATAATTTACTGTAGAAAAGGCAATCCCTGGCGCACATAAAATTTGCGACAGTAGAAAATTATTTTTTGAATAATTTACTATAGAAAAGGCAATCCCTGGCGCAATTAAAATTTGCGACAGTATAAAATTATTTTTTGAATAATTTACTATAGAAAAGGCAATCCCTGGCGCAATTAAAATTTGCGACAGTATAAAATTATTTTTTGAATAATTTACTGTAGAAAAGGCAATCCCTGGGATATTTAAAATTTGCGACAGTATAAAATTATTTTTTGAATAATTTACTGTAGAAAAGGCAATCCCTGGCGCAATTAAAATTTGTGACAGTTGAAAATTATTTTTTGAATAATTTACTATAGAAAAGGCAATCCCTGGCGCACATAAAATTTGTGACAGTAGAAAATTATTTTTTGAATAATTTACTATAGAAAAGGCAATCCCTGGCGCAATTAAAATTTGCGACAGTAGAAAATTATTTTTTGAATAATTTACTGTAGAAAAGGCAATCCCTGGCGCACATAAAATTTGCGACAGTATAAAATTATTTTTTGAATAATTTACTGTAGAAAAGGCAATCCCTGGCGCACATAAAATTTGCGACAGTAGAAAATTATTTTTTGAATAATTTACTATAGAAAAGGCAATCCCTGGCGCAATTAAAATTTGCGACAGTATAAAATTATTTTTTGAATAATTTACTATAGAAAAGGCAATCCCTGGCGCAATTAAAATTTGTGACAGTTGAAAATTATTTTTTGAATAATTTACTATAGAAAAGGCAATCCCTGGCGCACATAAAATTTGCGACAGTATAAAATTAGTTTTTGAATAATTTACTATAGAAAAGGCAATCCCTGGGATATTTAAAATTTGCGACAGTAAAAAATTATTTTTTGAATAATTTACTATAGAAAAGTCAATCCCTGGCGCAATTAAAATATGTGACAGTATAAAATTATTTTTTGAATAATTTACTATAGAAAAGTCAATCCCTGGCGCAATTAAAATTTGCGACAGTAGAAAATTATTTTTTGAATAATTTACTATAGAAAAGTCAATCCCTGGCGCAATTAAAATTTGCGACAGTAGAAAATTATTTTTTGAATAATTTACTATAGAAAAGGCAATCCCTGGCGCACATAAAATTTGTGACAGTATAAAATTATTTTTTGAATAATTTACTGTAGAAAAGTCAATCCCTGGCGCAATTAAAATTTGCGACAGTAGAAAATTATTTTTTGAATAATTTACTATAGAAAAGTCAATCCCTGGCGCAATTAAAATTTGCGACAGTAGAAAATTATTTTTTGAATAATTTACTGTAGAAAAGGCAATCCCTGGCGCACATAAAATTTGTGACAGTTGAAAATTATTTTTTGAATAATTTACTGTAGAAAAGTCAATCCCTGGCGCAATTAAAATTTGCGACAGTAGAAAATTATTTTTTGAATAATTTACTATAGAAAAGGCAATCCCTGGCGCACATAAAATTTGTGACAGTATAAAATTAGTTTTTGAATAATTTACTGTAGAAAAGGCAATCCCTGGCGCACATAAAATTTGTGACAGTTGAAAATTATTTTTTGAATAATTTACTGTAGAAAAGTCATTCCCTGGCGCAATTAAAATTTGCGACAGTAGAAAATTATTTTTTGAATAATTTACTATAGAAAAGTCAATCCCTGGCGCAATTAAAATTTGCGACAGTAGAAAATTAGTTTTTGAATAATTTACTATAGAAAAGTCAATCCCTGGCGCAATTAAAATTTGTGACAGTATAAAATTAGTTTTTGAAAAATTTACTATAGAAAAGGCAATCCCTGGGATATTTAAAATTTGCGACAGTAGAAAATTATTTTTTGAATAATTTACTATAGAAAAGTCAATCCCTGGCGCAATTAAAATTTGCGACAGTATAAAATTATTTTTTGAATAATTTACTGTAGAAAAGGCAATCCCTGGGATATTTAAAATTTGCGACAGTATAAAATTATTTTTTGAATAATTTACTATAGAAAAGGCAATCCCTGGCGCACATAAAATTTGTGACAGTATAAAATTAGTTTTTGAATAATTTACTGTAGAAAAGGCAATCCCTGGCGCACATAAAATTTGTGACAGTTGAAAATTATTTTTTGAATAATTTACTGTAGAAAAGTCAATCCCTGGCGCAATTAAAATTTGCGACAGTAGAAAATTAGTTTTTGAAAAATTTACTATAGAAAAGGCAATCCCTGGGATATTTAAAATTTGCGACAGTAGAAAATTATTTTTTGAATAATTTACTATAGAAAAGTCAATCCCTGGCGCAATTAAAATTTGCGACAGTATAAAATTATTTTTTGAATAATTTACTGTAGAAAAGGCAATCCCTGGGATATTTAAAATTTGCGACAGTATAAAATTATTTTTTGAATAATTTACTATAGAAAAGGCAATCCCTGGCGCACATAAAATTTGTGACAGTATAAAATTATTTTTTGAATAATTTACTATAGAAAAGTCAATCCCTGGCGCAATTAAAATTTGTGACAGTATAAAATTATTTTTTGAATAATTTACTATAGAAAAGTCAATCCCTGGCGCAATTAAAATTTGCGACAGTAGAAAATTATTTTTTGAATAATTTACTATAGAAAAGTCAATCCCTGGCGCAATTAAAATTTGCGACAGTATAAAATTATTTTTTGTATAATTTACTGTAGAAAAGGCAATCCCTGGGATATTTAAAATTTGCGACAGTATAAAATTATTTTTTGAATAATTTACTATAGAAAAGGCAATCCCTGGCGCACATAAAATTTGCGACAGTAGAAAATTATTTTTTGAATAATTTACTATAGAAAAGTCAATCCCTGGCGCAATTAAAATTTGCGACAGTATAAAATTATTTTTTGAATAATTTACTGTAGAAAAGGCAATCCCTGGGATATTTAAAATTTGCGACAGTAGAAAATTATTTTTTGAATAATTTACTATAGAAAAGTCAATCCCTGGCGCAATTAAAATTTGCGACAGTATAAAATTATTTTTTGAATAATTTACTATAGAAAAGTCAATCCCTGGCGCAATTAAAATTTGCGACAGTATAAAATTATTTTTTGAATAATTTACTGTAGAAAAGGCAATCCCTGGGATATTTAAAATTTGCGACAGTATAAAATTATTTTTTGAATAATTTACTATAGAAAAGGCAATCCCTGGCGTAATTAAAATTTGCGACAGTATAAAATTATTTTTTGAATAATTTACTATAGAAAAGTCAATCCCTGGCGCAATTAAAATTTGTGACAGTATAAAATTATTTTTTGAATAATTTACTATAGAAAAGTCAATCCCTGGCGCAATTAAAATTTGCGACAGTAGAAAATTATTTTTTGAATAATTTACTATAGAAAAGTCAATCCCTGGCGCAATTAAAATTTGCGACAGTAGAAAATTATTTTTTGAATAATTTACTATAGAAAAGGCAATCCCTGGCGCACATAAAATTTGTGACAGTATAAAATTATTTTTTGAATAATTTACTGTAGAAAAGTCAATCCCTGGCGCAATTAAAATTTGCGACAGTAGAAAATTATTTTTTGAATAATTTACTATAGAAAAGTCAATCCCTGGCGCAATTAAAATTTGCGACAGTAGTAAATTATTTTTTGAATAATTTACTGTAGAAAAGGCAATCCCTGGCGCACATAACATTTGTGACAGTTGAAAATTATTTTTTGAATAATTTACTGTAGAAAAGTCAATCCCTGGCGCAATTAAAATTTGCGACAGTAGAAAATTATTTTTTGAATAATTTACTATAGAAAAGTCAATCCCTGGCGCAATTAAAATTTGCGACAGTATAAAATTATTTTTTGAATAATTTACTGTAGAAAAGGCAATCCCTGGGTTATTTAAAATTTGCGACAGTAGAAAATTATTTTTTGAATAATTTACTGTAGAAAAGGCAATCCCTGGCGCAATTAAAATTTGTGACAGTATAAAATTAGTTTTTGAATAATTTACTATAGAAAAGGCAATCCCTGGCGCACATAAAATTTGCGACAGTAGAAAATTATTTTTTGAATAATTTACTGTAGAAAAGGCAATCCCTGGCGCAATTAAAATTTGTGACAGTATAAAATTAGTTTTTGAATAATTTACTATAGAAAAGGCAATCCCTGGCGCACATAAAATTTGTGACAGTTGAAAATTATTTTTTGAATAATTTACTATAGAAAAGGCAATCCCTGGCGCAATTAAAATTTGCGACAGTATAAAATTATTTTTTGAATAATTTACTGTAGAAAAGGCAATCCCTGGCGCACATAAAATTTGCGACAGTATAAAATTAGTTTTTGAAAAATTTACTATAGAAAAGGCAATCCCTGGCGCAATTAAAATTTGCGACAGTATAAAATTATTTTTTGAATAATTTACTATAGAAAAGGCAATCCCTGGCGCACATAAAATTTGCGACAGTAGAAAATTAGTTTTTGAAAAATTTACTATAGAAAAGGCAATCCCTGGCGTAATTAAAATTTGTGACAGTATAAAATTATTTTTTGAATAATTTACTGTAGAAAAGGCAATCCCTGGCGCACATAAAATTTGTGACAGTTGAAAATTATTTTTTGAATAATTTACTATAGAAAAGGCAATCCCTGGCGCACATAAAATTTGCGACAGTATAAAATTATTTTTTGAATAATTTACTATAGAAAAGGCAATCCCTGGGATATTTAAAATTTGCGACAGTATAAAATTATTTTTTGAATAATTTACTATATAAAAGGCAATCCCTGGCGTAATTAAAATTTGCGACAGTATAAAATTAGTTTTTGAATAATTTACTGTAGAAAAGGCAATCCCTGGGATATTTAAAATTTGCGACAGTATAAAATTATTTTTTGAATAATTTACTATAGAAAAGGCAATCCCTGGCGCACATAAAATTTGCGACAGTATAAAATTATTTTTTGAATAATTTACTATAGAAAAGGCAATCCCTGGCGCAATTAAAATTTGCGACAGTAAAAAATTAGTTTTTGAATAATTTACTGTAGAAAAGGCAATCCCTGGCGCACATAAAATTTGCGACAGTATAAAATTAGTTTTTGAATAATTTACTGTAGAAAAGGCAATCCCTGGCGCACATAAAATTTGTGACAGTTGAAAATTATTTTTTGAAAAATTTACTATAGAAAAGTCAATCCCTGGCGCAATTAAAATTTGCGACAGTATAAAATTATTTTTTGAATAATTTACTATATAAAAGGCAATCCCTGGCGTAATTAAAATTTGCGACAGTATAAAATTAGTTTTTGAATAATTTACTGTAGAAAAGGCAATCCCTGGGATATTTAAAATTTGCGACAGTAGAAAATTATTTTTTGAATAATTTACTGTAGAAAAGGCAATCCCTGGCGCACATAAAATTTGTGACAGTTGAAAATTATTTTTTGAATAATTTACTATAGAAAAGGCAATCCCTGGCGCAATTAAAATTTGCGACAGTATAAAATTATTTTTTGAATAATTTACTATATAAAAGGCAATCCCTGGCGTAATTAAAATTTGCGACAGTATAAAATTAGTTTTTGAATAATTTACTATAGAAAAGGCAATCCCTGGGATATTTAAAATTTGCGACAGTATAAAATTATTTTTTGAATAATTTACTGTAGAAAAGGCAATCCCTGGCGCACATAAAATTTGTGACAGTTGAAAATTATTTTTTGAATAATTTACTATAGAAAAGGCAATCCCTGGCGCAATTAAAATTTGCGACAGTATAAAATTATTTTTTGAATAATTTACTGTAGAAAAGGCAATCCCTGGCGCACATAAAATTTGCGACAGTATAAAATTAGTTTTTGAAAAATTTACTATAGAAAAGGCAATCCCTGGCGCACATAAAATTTGCGACAGTATAAAATTATTTTTTGAATAATTTACTATAGAAAAGTCAATCCCTGGCGCACATAAAATTTGCGACAGTATAAAATTATTTTTTGAATAATTTACTATAGAAAAGGCAATCCCTGGCGCACATAAAATTTGCGACAGTATAAAATTATTTTTTGAATAATTTACTGTAGAAAAGGCAATCCCTGGCGCAATTAAAATTTGCGACAGTATAAAATTATTTTTTGAATAATTTACTATAGAAAAGGCAATCCCTGGCGCACATAAAATTTGCGACAGTATAAAATTATTTTTTGAATAATTTACTATAGAAAAGGCAATCCCTGGGATATTTAAAATTTGCGACAGTATAAAATTATTTTTTGAATAATTTACTATAGAAAAGGCAATCCCTGGCGCACATAAAATTTGCGACAGTATAAAATTATTTTTTGAATAATTTACTATATAAAAGGCAATCCCTGGCGTAATTAAAATTTGCGACAGTATAAAATTAGTTTTTGAAAAATTTACTATAGAAAAGGCAATCCCTGGGATATTTAAAATTTGCGACAGTATAAAATTATTTTTTGAATAATTTACTATAGAAAAGGCAATCCCTGGCGCACATAAAATTTGCGACAGTATAAAATTATTTTTTGAATAATTTACTATAGAAAAGGCAATCCCTGGGATATTTAAAATTTGCGACAGTATAAAATTATTTTTTGAATAATTTACTATAGAAAAGGCAATCCCTGGCGCACATAAAATATGCGACAGTATAAAATTATTTTTTGAATAATTTACTATATAAAAGGCAATCCCTGGCGCAATTAAAATTTGTGACAGTTGAAAATTATTTTTTGAATAATTTACTATAGAAAAGGCAATCCCTGGCGTAATTAAAATTTGCGACAGTATAAAATTATTTTTTGAATAATTTACTATAGAAAAGGCAATCCCTGGGATATTTAAAATTTGTGACAGTATAAAATTAGTTTTTGAATAATTTACTATAGAAAAGGCAATCCCTGGCGCACATAAAATTTGCGACAGTATAAAATTATTTTTTGAATAATTTACTATAGAAAAGTCAATCCCTGGCGCACATAAAATTTGCGACAGTATAAAATTAGTTTTTGAAAAATTTACTATAGAAAAGGCAATCCCTGGGATATTTAAAATTTGCGACAGTATAAAATTATTTTTTGAATAATTTACTATAGAAAAGTCAATCCCTGGCGCACATAAAATTTGCGACAGTATAAAATTAGTTTTTGAAAAATTTACTATAGAAAAGGCAATCCCTGGGATATTTAAAATTTGCGACAGTATAAAATTATTTTTTGAATAATTTACTATAGAAAAGGCAATCCCTGGGATATTTAAAATTTGCGACAGTATAAAATTTTTTTTTGAATAATTTACTATAGAAAAGTCAATCCCTGGCGCACATAAAATTTGCGACAGTATAAAATTAGTTTTTGAAAAATTTACTATAGGAAAGGCAATCCCTGGGATATTTAAAATTTGCGACAGTATAAAATTATTTTTTGAATAATTTACTATAGAAAAGTCAATCCCTGGCGCACATAAAATTTGCGACAGTATAAAATTATTTTTTGAATAATTTACTATAGAAAAGGCAATCCCTGGCGCACATAAAATTTGCGACAGTATAAAATTATTTTTTGAATAATTTACTATAGAAAAGTCAATCCCTGGCGCACATAAAATTTGCGACAGTTGAAAATTATTTTTTGAATAATTTACTATAGAAAAGGCAATCCCTGGCGCACATAAAATTTGTGACAGTATAAAATTAGTTTTTGAATAATTTACTGTAGAAAAGGCAATCCCTGGGATATTTAAAATTTGCGACAGTATAAAATTATTTTTTGAATAATTTACTATAGAAAAGGCAATCCCTGGCGCACATAAAATTTGCGACAGTAAAAAATTATTTTTTGAATAATTTACTATAGAAAAGGCAATCCCTGGCGCAATTAAAATTTGCGACAGTAGAAAATTATTTTTTGAATAATTTACTATAGAAAAGTCAATCCCTGGCGCACATAAAATTTGCGACAGTAGAAAATTATTTGTTGAATAATTTACTATATAAAAGGCAATCCCTGGCGTAATTAAAATTTGCGACAGTATAAAATTATTTTTTGAAAAATTTACTATATAAAAGTCAATCCCTGGCGCAATTAAAATTTGCGACAGTAGAAAATTATTTTTTGAATAATTTACTATAGAAAAGTCAATCCCTGGCGCAATTAAAATTTGCGACAGTAGAAAATTATTTTTTGAATAATTTACTATAGAAAAGGCAATCCCTGGCGCACATAAAATTTGTGACAGTATAAAATTATTTTTTGAATAATTTACTGTAGAAAAGTCAATCCCTGGCGCAATTAAAATTTGCGACAGTAGAAAATTAGTTTTTGAAAAATTTACTATAGAAAAGGCAATCCCTGGGATATTTAAAATTTGTGACAGTATAAAATTAGTTTTTGAATAATTTACTGTAGAAAAGGCAATCCCTGGCGCACATAAAATTTGCGACAGTTGAAAATTATTTTTTGAATAATTTACTGTAGAAAAGTCAATCCCTGGCGCAATTAAAATTTGTGACAGTTGAAAATTATTTTTTGAATAATTTACTATAGAAAAGGCAATCCCTGGCGCAATTAAAATTTGCGACAGTATAAAATTAGTTTTTGAATAATTTACTATAGAAAAGGCAATCCCTGGCGCACATAAAATTTGCGACAGTATAAAATTATTTTTTGAATAATTTACTATAGAAAAGGCAATCCCTGGCGCACATAAAATTTGCGACAGTATAAAATTATTTTTTGAATAATTTACTATAGAAAAGGCAATCCCTGGCGCAATTAAAATTTGTGACAGTTGAAAATTAGTTTTTGAATAATTTACTATAGAAAAGGCAATCCCTGGCGCAATTAAAATTTGTGACAGTTGAAAATTATTTTTTGAATAATTTACTATAGAAAAGGCAATCCCTGGCGCACATAAAATTTGTGACAGTTGAAAATTATTTTTTGAATAATTTACTATAGAAAAGGCAATCCCTGGCGCAATTAAAATTTGCGACAGTAGAAAATTATTTTTTGAATAATTTACTATAGAAAAGGCAATCCCTGGCGCAATTAAAATTTGCGACAGTATAAAATTATTTTTTGAATAATTTACTATAGAAAAGTCAATCCCTGGCGCACATAAAATTTGCGACAGTATAAAATTATTTTTTGAATAATTTACTATAGAAAAGGCAATCCCTGGCGCAATTAAAATTTGCGACAGTATAAAATTATTTTTTGAAAAATTTACTATAGAAAAGGCAATCCCTGGGATATTTAAAATTTGCGACAGTATAAAATTATTTTTTGAATAATTTACTATAGAAAAGGCAATCCCTGGCGCAATTAAAATTTGCGACAGTAAAAAATTAGTTTTTGAATAATTTACTGTAGAAAAGGCAATCCCTGGCGCACATAAAATTTGCGACAGTATAAAATTATTTTTTGAATAATTTACTGTAGAAAAGGCAATCCCTGGCGCACATAAAATTTGTGACAGTTGAAAATTATTTTTTGAATAATTTACTATAGAAAAGGCAATCCCTGGCGCAATTAAAATTTGCGACAGTATAAAATTATTTTTTGAATAATTTACTGTAGAAAAGGCAATCCCTGGCGCACATAAAATTTGTGACAGTTGAAAATTATTTTTTGAATAATTTACTATAGAAAAGGCAATCCCTGGCGCACATAAAATTTGCGACAGTATAAAATTATTTTTTGAATAATTTACTATAGAAAAGGCAATCCCTGGCGCACATAAAATTTGCGACAGTAGAAAATTAGTTTTTGAAAAATTTACTATAGAAAAGGCAATCCCTGGCGTAATTAAAATTTGTGACAGTATAAAATTATTTTTTGAATAATTTACTATAGAAAAGGCAATCCCTGGCGCACATAAAATTTGCGACAGTATAAAATTATTTTTTGAATAATTTACTATAGAAAAGGCAATCCCTGGCGCAATTAAAATTTGTGACAGTTGAAAATTATTTTTTGAATAATTTACTATAGAAAAGGCAATCCCTGGCGCACATAAAATTTGCGACAGTATAAAATTATTTTTTGAATAATTTACTATAGAAAAGGCAATCCCTGGCGCACATAAAATTTGCGACAGTAGAAAATTATTTTTTGAATAATTTACTATAGAAAAGGCAATCCCTGGCGCACATAAAATTTGCGACAGTATAAAATTATTTTTTGAATAATTTACTATAGAAAAGGCAATCCCTGGGATATTTAAAATTTGCGACAGTATAAAATTAGTTTTTGAATAATTTACTGTAGAAAAGGCAATCCCTGGGATATTTAAAATTTGCGACAGTAGAAAATTATTTTTTGAATAATTTACTGTAGAAAAGGCAATCCCTGGGATATTTAAAATTTGCGACAGTAGAAAATTATTTTTTGAATAATTTACTATAGAAAAGGCAATCCCTGGGATATTTAAAATTTGCGACAGTATAAAATTAGTTTTTGAATAATTTACTGTAGAAAAGGCAATCCCTGGCGCACATAAAATTTGTGACAGTATAAAATTAGTTTTTGAATAATTTACTATAGAAAAGGCAATCCCTGGCGCACATAAAATTTGTGACAGTATAAAATTAGTTTTTGAATAATTTACTGTAGAAAAGGCAATCCCTGGCGCAATTAAAATTTGTGACAGTATAAAATTAGTTTTTGAATAATTTACTGTAGAAAAGGCAATCCCTGGCGCACATAAAATTTGTGACAGTTGAAAATTATTTTTTGAAAAATTTACTATAGAAAAGTCAATCCCTGGCGCAATTAAAATTTGCGACAGTATAAAATTAGTTTTTGAATAATTTACTGTAGAAAAGGCAATCCCTGGCGCACATAAAATTTGTGACAGTTGAAAATTATTTTTTGAATAATTTACTGTAGAAAAGGCAATCCCTGGCGTAATTAAAATTTGCGACAGTAAAAAATTATTTTTTGAATAATTTACTGTAGAAAAGGCAATCCCTGGGATATTTAAAATTTGCGACAGTATAAAATTATTTTTTGAATAATTTACTATAGAAAAGGCAATCCCTGGCGCACATAAAATTTGCGACAGTATAAAATTAGTTTTTGAATAATTTACTGTAGAAAAGGCAATCCCTGGGATATTTAAAATTTCCGACAGTATAAAATTATTTTTTGAATAATTTACTATAGAAAAGGCAATCCCTGGCGCACATAAAATTTGCGACAGTATAAAATTAGTTTTTGAATAATTTACTATAGAAAAGGCAATCCCTGGCGCAATTAAAATTTGTGACAGTTGAAAATTATTTTTTGAATAATTTACTATAGAAAAGGCAATCCCTGGCGCACATAAAATTTGTGACAGTATAAAATTAGTTTTTGAATAATTTACTGTAGAAAAGGCAATCCCTGGCGCAATTAAAATTTGTGACAGTATAAAATTAGTTTTTGAATAATTTACTATAGAAAAGGCAATCCCTGGCGCACATAAAATTTGCGACAGTATAAAATTATTTTTTGAATAATTTACTATAGAAAAGTCAATCCCTGGCGCAATTAAAATTTGTGACAGTATAAAATTATTTTTTGAATAATTTACTATAGAAAAGGCAATCCCTGGCGCACATAAAATTTGTGACAGTTGAAAATTATTTTTTGAATAATTTACTGTAGAAAAGGCAATCCCTGGCGCAATTAAAATTTGTGACAGTATAAAATTAGTTTTTGAATAATTTACTGTAGAAAAGGCAATCCCTGGCGCACATAAAATTTGTGACAGTTGAAAATTATTTTTTGAAAAATTTACTATAGAAAAGTCAATCCCTGGCGCAATTAAAATTTCCGACAGTAAAAAATTATTTTTTGAATAATTTACTATAGAAAAGGCAATCCCTGGGATATTTAAAATTTGCGACAGTATAAAATTAGTTTTTGAATAATTTACTGTAGAAAAGGCAATCCCTGGCGCACATAAAATTTGTGACAGTTGAAAATTAGTTTTTGAATAATTTACTGTAGAAAAGGCAATCCCTGGGATATTTAAAATTTGCGACAGTAGAAAATTATTTTTTGAATAATTTACTATAGAAAAGGCAATCCCTGGGATATTTAAAATTTGCGACAGTATAAAATTATTTTTTGAATAATTTACTATAGAAAAGTCAATCCCTGGCGCACATAAAATTTGCGACAGTATAAAATTAGTTTTTGAATAATTTACTGTAGAAAAGGCAATCCCTGGCGTAATTAAAATTTGCGACAGTAGAAAATTAGTTTTTGAAAAATTTACTATAGAAAAGGCAATCCCTGGGATATTTAAAATTTGCGACAGTATAAAATTATTTTTTGAATAATTTACTGTAGAAAAGGCAATCCCTGGCGCACATAAAATTTGCGACAGTATAAAATTATTTTTTGAATAATTTACTATAGAAAAGGCAATCCCTGGCGCAATTAAAATTTGCGACAGTAAAAAATTAGTTTTTGAATAATTTACTGTAGAAAAGGCAATCCCTGGCGCACATAAAATTTGCGACAGTATAAAATTATTTTTTGAATAATTTACTGTAGAAAAGGCAATCCCTGGCGTAATTAAAATTTGTGACAGTATAAAATTAGTTTTTGAATAATTTACTGTAGAAAAGGCAATCCCTGGCGCACATAAAATTTGTGACAGTTGAAAATTATTTTTTGAATAATTTACTGTAGAAAAGGCAATCCCTGGGATATTTAAAATTTGCGACAGTAGAAAATTATTTTTTGAATAATTTACTATAGAAAAGGCAATCCCTGGCGCACATAAAATTTGCGACAGTAAAAAATTATTTTTTGAATAATTTACTATAGAAAAGGCAATCCCTGGCGTAATTAAAATTTGTGACAGTTGAAAATTATTTTTTGAATAATTTACTATAGAAAAGGCAATCCCTGGGATATTTAAAATTTGCGACAGTATAAAATTAGTTTTTGAATAATTTACTGTAGAAAAGGCAATCCCTGGGATATTTAAAATTTGCGACAGTATACAATTATTTTTTGAATAATTTACTATAGAAAAGGCAATCCCTGGCGCACATAAAATTTGCGACAGTATAAAATTATTTTTTGAATAATTTACTATAGAAAAGGCAATCCCTGGCGCACATAAAATTTGCGACAGTATAAAATTATTTTTTGAATAATTTACTATAGAAAAGGCAATCCCTGGGATATTTAAAATTTGCGACAGTATAAAATTATTTTTTGAATAATTTACTATAGAAAAGGCAATCCCTGGCGCACATAAAATTTGCGACAGTATAAAATTATTTTTTGAAAAATTTACTATAGAAAAGGCAATCCCTGGCGCAATTAAAATTTGCGACAGTATAAAATTATTTTTTGAAAAATTTTACTATAGAAAAGGCAATCCCTGGGATATTTAAAATTTGCGACAGTATAAAATTATTTTTTGAATAATTTACTATAGAAAAGGCAATCCCTGGCGCAATTAAAATTTGTGACAGTATAAAATTAGTTTTTGAAAAATTTACTATAGAAAAGGCAATCCCTGGGATATTTAAAATTTGCGACAGTATAAAATTATTTTTTGAATAATTTACTATAGAAAAGGCAATCCCTGGCGCACATAAAATTTGCGACAGTATAAAATTATTTTTTGAATAATTTACTATATAAAAGGCAATCCCTGGCGCACATAAAATTTGCGACAGTATAAAATTATTTTTTGAATAATTTACTATATAAAAGGCAATCCCTGGCGTAATTAAAATTTGCGACAGTATAAAATTAGTTTTTGAATAATTTACTGTAGAAAAGGCAATCCCTGGGATATTTAAAATTTGCGACATTAGAAAATTATTTTTTGAATAATTTACTATAGAAAAGGCAATCCCTGGGATATTTAAAATTTGCGACAGTATAAAATTAGTTTTTGAATAATTTACTGTAGAAAAGGCAATCCCTGGCGCAATTAAAATTTGCGACAGTATAAAATTATTTTTTGAATAATTTACTATATAAAAGGCAATCCCTGGCGTAATTAAAATTTGTGACAGTTGAAAATTATTTTTTGAATAATTTACTATAGAAAAGGCAATCCCTGGGATATTTAAAATTTGCGACAGTATAAAATTAGTTTTTGAATAATTTACTGTAGAAAAGGCAATCCCTGGGATATTTAAAATTTGCGACAGTATAAAATTATTTTTTGAATAATTTACTATAGAAAAGGCAATCCCTGGGATATTTAAAATTTGCGACAGTATAAAATTATTTTTTGAATAATTTACTATAGAAAAGGCAATCCCTGGCGCACATAAAATTTGCGACAGTATAAAATTATTTTTTGAATAAATTACTATATAAAAGGCAATCCCTGGCGTAATTAAAATTTGCGACAGTATAAAATTATTTTTTGAATAATTTACTATAGAAAAGGCAATCCCTGGCGCACATAAAATTTGCGACAGTATAAAATTATTTTTTGAATAATTTACTATAGAAAAGGCAATCCCTGGGATATTTAAAATTTGCGACAGTATAAAATTATTTTTTGAATAATTTACTATAGAAAAGGCAATCCCTGGCGCACATAAAATTTGCGACAGTATAAAATTATTTTTTGAAAAATTTACTATAGAAAAGGCAATCCCTGGCGCAATTAAAATTTGCGACAGTATAAAATTATTTTTTGAAAAATTTACTATAGAAAAGGCAATCCCTGGGATATTTAAAATTTGCGACAGTATAAAATTATTTTTTGAATAATTTACTATAGAAAAGGCAATCCCTGGCGCACATAAATTTGCGACAGTTGAAAATTATTTTTTGAATAATTTACTATAGAAAAGGCAATCCCTGGCGCAATTAAAATTTGCGACAGTATAAAATTATTTTTTGAATAATTTACTATATAAAAGGCAATCCCTGGCGTAATTAAAATTTGCGACAGTATAAAATTATTTTTTGAATAATTTACTATAGAAAAGGCAATCCCTGGCGCAATTAAAATTTGCGACAGTAAAAAATTATTTTTTAAATAATTTACTATAGAAAAGGCAATCCCTGGCGCAATTAAAATTTGCGACAGTAAAAAATTATTTTTTGAATAATTTACTATAGAAAAGGCAATCCCTGGGATATTTAAAATTTGTGACAGTATAAAATTATTTTTTGAATAATTTACTATAGAAAAGGCAATCCCTGGCGCAATTAAAATTTGTGACAGTAGAAAATTAGTTTTTGAAAAATTTACTATAGAAAAGTCAATCCCTGGCGCAATTAAAATTTGTGACAGTATAAAATTATTTTTTGAATAATTTACTATAGAAAAGGCAATCCCTGGCGCAATTAAAATTTGCGACAGTATAAAATTATTTTTTGAATAATTTACTATAGAAAAGGCAATCCCTGGCGCAATTAAAATTTGTGACAGTTGAAAATTATTTTTTGAATAATTTACTATAGAAAAGGCAATCCCTGGGATATTTAAAATTTGTGACAGTTGAAAATTATTTTTTGAAAAATTTACTATAGAAAAGGCAATCCCTGGGATATTTAAAATTTGCGACAGTATAAAATTAGTTTTGAAAAATTTACTATAGAAAAGTTAATCCCTGGCGCACATAAAATTTGCGACAGTATAAAATTATTTTTTGAATAATTTACTGTAGAAAAGGCAATCCCTGGGATATTTAAAATTTGCGACAGTAGAAAATTATTTTTTGAATAATTTACTATATAAAAGGCAATCCCTGGGATATTTAAAATTTGCGACAGTAGAAAATTATTTTTTGAATAATTTACTATAGAAAAGGCAATCCCTGGCGCAATTAAAATTTGTGACAGTAGAAAATTAGTTTTGAAAAATTTACTATAGAAAAGGCAATCCCTGGGATATTTAAAATTTGCGACAGTATAAAATTAGTTTTTGAAAAATTTACTATAGAAAAGTCAATCCCTGGCGCACATAAAATTTGCGACAGTATAAAATTAGTTTTTGAAAAATTTACTATAGAAAAGGCAATCCCTGGGATATTTAAAATTTGTGACAGTATAAAATTATTTTTTGAATAATTTACTATAGAAAAGGCAATCCCTGGCGCAATTAAAATTTGTGACAGTAGAAAATTATTTTTTGAATAATTTACTATATAAAAGGCAATCCCTGGCGTAATTAAAATTTGTGACAGTTGAAAATTATTTTTTGAATAATTTACTATAGAAAAGGCAATCCCTGGGATATTTAAAATTTGCGACAGTATAAAATTAGTTTTTGAATAATTTACTGTAGAAAAGGCAATCCCTGGGATATTTAAAATTTGCGACAGTATAAAATTATTTTTTGAATAATTTACTATAGAAAAGTCAATCCCTGGCGCAATTAAAATTTGCGACAGTATAAAATTAGTTTTTGAATAATTTACTGTAGAAAAGGCAATCCCTGGCGCACATAAAATTTGTGACAGTTGAAAATTATTTTTTGAATAATTTACTATAGAAAAGTCAATCCCTGGCGCAATTAAAATTTGCGACAGTAGGAAATTATTTTTTGAATAATTTACTATAGAAAAGGCAATCCCTGGCGCAATTAAAATTTGTGACAGTTGAAAATTATTTTTTGAATAATTTACTATAGAAAAGGCAATCCCTGGCGCACATAAAATTTGCGACAGTATAAAATTAGTTTTTGAAAAATTTACTATATAAAAGGCAATCCCTTACTATAGTAAATTATTCAAAAAATAATTTTCTACTGTCGCAAATTTTAATTGCGCCAGGGATTGACTTTTCTATAGTAAATTATTCAAAAAATTATTTTCAACTGTCACAAATTTTATGTGCGCCAGGGATTGCCTTTTCTACAGTAAATTATTTCTATAGTAAATTTTTCAAAAACTAATTTTATACTGTCGCAAATTTTAATTGCGCCAGGGATTGACTTTTCTATAGTAAATTATTCAAAAAATAATTTTCAACTGTCACAAATTTTATGTGCGCCAGGGATTGCCTTTTATATAGTAAATTATTCAAAAACTAATTTTATACTGTCGCAAATTTTAATTACGCCAGGGATTGCCTTTTCTATAGTAAATTTTTCAAAAAATAATTTTATACTGTCGCAAATTTTATAAAATTAGTTTTTGAATAATTTACTATATAAAAGGCAATCCCTGGCGCACATAAAATTTGTGACAGTATAAAATTAGTTTTTGAAAAATTTACTATAGAAAAGTCAATCCCTGGCGCAATTAAAATTTGCGACAGTAGAAAATTAGTTTTTGAAAAATTTACTATATAAAAGGCAATCCCTGGGATATTTAAAATTTGCGACAGTATAAAATTAGTTTTTGAAAAATTTACTATATAAAAGGCAATCCCTGGGATATTTAAAATTTGCGACAGTATAAAATTATTTTTTGAAAAATTTACTATAGAAAAGGCAATCCCTGGCGTAATTAAAATTTGCGACAGTATAAAATTAGTTTTTGAATAATTTACTATATAAAAGGCAATCCCTGGCGCACATAAAATTTGTGACAGTTGAAAATTATTTTTTGAATAATTTACTATAGAAAAGTCAATCCCTGGCGCACATAAAATTTGTGACAGTTGAAAATTATTTTTTGAATAATTTACTATAGAAAAGTCAATCCCTGGCGCAATTAAAATTTGTGACAGTTGAAAATTAGTTTTTGAATAATTTACTATAGAAAAGGCAATCCCTGGCGTAATTAAAATTTGCGACAGTATAAAATTAGTTTTTGAATAATTTACTATATAAAAGGCAATCCCTGGCGCACATAAAATTTGTGACAGTATAAAATTAGTTTTTGAAAAATTTACTATAGAAAAGTCAATCCCTGGCGCAATTAAAATTTGCGACAGTAGAAAATTAGTTTTTGAAAAATTTACTATATAAAAGGCAATCCCTGGGATATTTAAAATTTGCGACAGTATAAAATTAGTTTTTGAAAAATTTACTATATAAAAGGCAATCCCTGGATATTTAAAATTTGCGACAGTATAAAATTATTTTTTGAAAAATTTACTATAGAAAAGGCAATCCCTGGCGTAATTAAAATTTGCGACAGTATAAAATTAGTTTTTGAATAATTTACTATATAAAAGGCAATCCCTGGCGCACATAAAATTTGTGACAGTTGAAAATTATTTTTGAATAATTTACTATAGAAAAGTCAATCCCTGGCGCACATAAAATTTGTGACAGTTGAAAATTATTTTTTGAATAATTTACTATAGAAAAGTCAATCCCTGGCGCAATTAAAATTTGCGACAGTATAAAATTAGTTTTTGAATAATTTACTATAGAAAAGGCAATCCCTGGCGCAATTAAAATTTGCGACAGTATAAAATTATTTTTTGAAAAAATTTACTATAGAAAAGGCAATCCCTGGCGTAATTAAAATTTGCGACAGTATAAAATTAGTTTTTGAATAATTTACTATATAAAAGGCAATCCCTGGCGCACATAAAATTTGTGACAGTTGAAAATTATTTTTTGAATAATTTACTATAGAAAAGTCAATCCCTGGCGCACATAAAATTTGTGACAGTTGAAAATTATTTTTTGAATAATTTACTATAGAAAAGGCAATCCCTGGGATATTTAAAATTTGCGACAGTATAAAATTATTTTTTGAATAATTTACTGTAGAAAAGGCAATCCCTGGCGCACATAAAATTTGCGACAGTATAAAATTATTTTTGAATAATTTACTATATAAAAGGCAATCCCTGGCGTAATTAAAATTTGTGACAGTTGAAAATTATTTTTTGAATAATTTACTATAGAAAAGGCAATCCCTGGGATATTTAAAATTTGCGACAGTATAAAATTAGTTTTTGAATAATTTACTGTAGAAAAGGCAATCCCTGGGATATTTAAAATTTGCGACAGTATAAAATTATTTTTTGAATAATTTACTATAGAAAAGTCAATCCCTGGCGCAATTAAAATTTGCGACAGTATAAAATTAGTTTTTGAATAATTTACTGTAGAAAAGGCAATCCCTGGCGCACATAAAATTTGTGACAGTTGAAAATTATTTTTTGAATAATTTACTATAGAAAAGTCAATCCCTGGCGCAATTAAAATTTGCGACAGTAGAAAACTATTTTTTGAATAATTTACTATAGAAAAGGCAATCCCTGGCGCAATTAAAATTTGCGACAGTAGAAAATTATTTTTTGAATAATTTACTATAGAAAAGGCAATCCCTGGCGCAATTAAAATTTGTGACAGTATAAAATTATTTTTTGAATAATTTACTATAGAAAAGTCAATCCCTGGCGCAATTAAAATTTGCGACAGTAGAAAATTATTTTTTGAATAATTTACTATAGAAAAGGCAATCCCTGGGATATTTAAAATTTGCGACAGTATAAAATTATTTTTTGAATAATTTACTATATAAAAGGCAATCCCTGGCGCACATAAAATTTGCGACAGTATAAAATTATTTTTTGAATAATTTACTGTAGAAAAGGCAATCCCTGGCGCACATAAAATTTGCGACAGTATAAAATTATTTTTTGAATAATTTACTATATAAAAGGCAATCCCTGGCGTAATTAAAATTTGTGACAGTTGAAAATTATTTTTTGAATAATTTACTATAGAAAAGGCAATCCCTGGGATATTTAAAATTTGTGACAGTAGAAAATTATTTTTTGAATAATTTACTATAGAAAAGGCAATCCCTGGGATATTTAAAATTTGCGACAGTATAAAATTATTTTTTGAATAATTTACTATATAAAAGGCAATCCCTGGCGCACATAAAATTTGTGACAGTTGAAAATTATTTTTTGAATAATTTACTATAGAAAAGTCAATCCCTGGCGCAATTAAAATTTGCGACAGTAGAAAATTATTTTTTGAATAATTTACTATAGTAAGGGATTGCCTTTTATATAGTAAATTTTTCAAAAACTAATTTTATACTGTCGCAAATTTTAATTGCGCCAGGGATTGACTTTTCTATAGTAAATTATTCAAAAAATAATTTTCAACTGTCACAAATTTTAATTGCGCCAGGGATTGCCTTTTCTATAGTAAATTTTTCAAAAACTAATTTTATACTGTCGCAAATTTTAATTGCGCCAGGGATTGACTTTTCTATAGTAAATTTTTCAAAAAATAATTTTCAACTGTCGCAAATTTTATAAAATTAGTTTTTGAATAATTTACTATATAAAAGGCAATCCCTGGCGCACATAAAATTTGTGACAGTATAAAATTAGTTTTTGAAAAATTTACTATAGAAAAGTCAATCCCTGGCGCACATAAAATTTTTCAAAAAATAGTTTTATACTGTCGCAAATTTTAAATATCCCAGGGATTGCCTTTTATATAGTAAATTTTTCAAAAACTAATTTTATACTGTCGCAAATTTTAAATATCCCAGGGATTGCCTTTTATATAGTAAATTTTTCAAAAACTAATTTTCTACTGTCGCAAATTTTAATTGCGCCAGGGATTGACTTTTCTATAGTAAATTTTTCAAAAACTAATTTTATACTGTCACAAATTTTATGTGCGCCAGGGATTGCCTTTTATATAGTAAATTATTCAAAAACTAATTTTATAAAATTTGCGACAGTATAAAATTATTTTTTGAAAAATTTACTATAGAAAAGGCAATCCCTGGCGTAATTAAAATTTGCGACAGTATAAAATTAGTTTTTGAATAATTTACTATATAAAAGGCAATCCCTGGCGCACATAAAATTTGTGACAGTTGAAAATTATTTTTTGAATAATTTACTATAGAAAAGTCAATCCCTGGCGCAATTAAAATTTGCGACAGTATAAAATTAGTTTTTGAAAAATTTACTATAGAAAAGGCAATCCCTGGCGCAATTAAAATTTGTGACAGTTGAAAATTATTTTTTGAATAATTTACTATAGAAAAGTCAATCCCTGGCGCAATTAAAATTTGCGACAGTAGAAAATTATTTTTTGAATAATTTACTATAGAAAAGGCAATCCCTGGCGCACTTAAAATTTGCGACAGTATAAAATTAGTTTTTGAAAAATTTACTATATAAAAGGCAATCCCTGGCGTAATTAAAATTTGCGACAGTAGAAAATTATTTTTTGAATAATTTACTGTAGAAAAGGCAATCCCTGGCGCAATTAAAATTTGTGACAGTTGAAAATT
This sequence comes from Dioctria linearis, assembly GCA_963930735.1. Lineage (NCBI taxonomy): Eukaryota > Metazoa > Arthropoda > Insecta > Diptera > Asilidae > Dioctria > Dioctria linearis. The sequence continues at coordinate 14,173 of CAWVNZ010000867.1, read as the reverse complement.
ATTTTTTGAATAATTTACTATAGAAAAGGCAATCCCTGGCGTAATTAAAATTTGCGACAGTATAAAATTAGTTTTTGAATAATTTACTGTAGAAAAGGCAATCCCTGGGATATTTAAAATTTGCGACAGTATAAAATTAGTTTTTGAAAAATTTACTATAGAAAAGTCAATCCCTGGCGCACATAAAATTTTTCAAAAAATAATTTTATACTGTCGCAAATTTTAAATATCCCAGGGATTGCCTTTTATATAGTAAATTTTTCAAAAACTAATTTTATACTGTCGCAAATTTTAAATATCCCAGGGATTGCCTTTTATATAGTAAATTTTTCAAAAACTAATTTTCTACTGTCGCAAATTTTAATTGCGCCAGGGATTGACTTTTCTATAGTAAATTTTTCAAAAACTAATTTTATACTGTCACAAATTTTATGTGCGCCAGGGATTGCCTTTTATATAGTAAATTATTCAAAAACTAATTTTATAAAATTTGCGACAGTATAAAATTATTTTTTGAAAAATTTACTATAGAAAAGGCAATCCCTGGCGTAATTAAAATTTGCGACAGTAGAAAATTATTTTTTGAATAATTTACTATAGTAAGGGATTGCATTTTATATAGTAAATTATTCAAAAAATAATTTTCTACTGTCGCAAATTTTAATTGCGCCAGGGATTGACTTTTCTATAGTAAATTATTCAAAAAATTATTAGTTATCTATAGTAAATTATTCAAAAAATAATTTTCAACTGTCACAAATTTTATGTGCGCCAGGGATTGCCTTTTATATAGTAAATTATTCAAAAACTAATTTTATACTGTCGCAAATTTTAATTACGCCAGGGATTGCCTTTTCTATAGTAAATTTTTCAAAAAATAATTTTATACTGTCGCAAATTTTATAAAATTAGTTTTTGAATAATTTAGTATATAAAAGGCAATCCCTGGCGCACATAAAATTTGTGACAGTATAAAATTAGTTTTTGAAAAATTTACTATAGAAAAGTCAATCCCTGGCGCAATTAAAATTTGCGACAGTAGAAAATTAGTTTTTGAAAAATTTACTATATAAAAGGCAATCCCTGGGATATTTAAAATTTGCGACAGTATAAAATTAGTTTTTGAAAAATTTACTGTATAAAAGGCAATCCCTGGGATATTTACAAATTTGCGACAGTATAAAATTATTTTTTGAAAAATTTTATGTGCGCCAGGGATTGCCTTTTATATAGTAAATTATTCAAAAACTAATTTTATAAAATTTGCGACAGTTGAAAATTATTTTTTGAAAAATTTACTATAGAAAAGTCAATCCCTGGCGCAATTAAAATTTGCGACAGTATAAAATTAGTTTTTGAAAAATTTACTATAGAAAAGGCAATCCCTGGCGCAATTAAAATTTGTGACAGTTGAAAATTATTTTTTGAATAATTTACTATAGAAAAGTCAATCCCTGGCGCAATTAAAATTTGCGACAGTAGAAAATTATTTTTTGAATAATTTACTATAGAAAAGGCAATCCCTGGCGCACATAAAATTTGCGACAGTATAAAATTAGTTTTTGAAAAATTTACTATCTAAAAGGCAATCCCTGGCGTAATTAAAATTTGCGACAGTAGAAAATTATTTTTTGAATAATTTACTGTAGAAAAGGCAATCCCTGGCGCAATTAAAATTTGTGACAGTTGAAAATTATTTTTTGAATAATTTACTATAGAAAAGGCAATCCCTGGCGTAATTAAAATTTGCGACAGTATAAAATTAGTTTTTGAATAATTTACTGTAGAAAAGGCAATCCCTGGGATATTTAAAATTTGCGACAGTATAAAATTAGTTTTTGAAAAATTTACTATAGAAAAGGCAATCCCTGGCGCACATAAAATTTGTGACAGTTGAAAATTATTTTTTGAATAATTTACTATAGAAAAGGCAATCCCTGGCGCAATTAAAATTTGCGACAGTATAAAATTAGTTTTTGAAAAATTTACTATAGAAAAGTCAATCCCTGGCGCAATTAAAATTTGTGACAGTTGAAAATTATTTTTTGAATAATTTACTATAGAAAAGGCAATCCCTGGCGCAATTAAAATTTGTGACAGTTGAAAATTATTTTTTGAATAATTTACTATAGAAAAGTCAATCCCTGGCGCAATTAAAATTTGTGACAGTTGAAAATTATTTTTTGAATAATTTACTATAGAAAAGGCAATCCCTGGCGCACATAAAATTTGCGACAGTTGAAAATTATTTTTTGAATAATTTACTATAGAAAAGGCAATCCCTGGGATATTTAAAATTTGCGACAGTATAAAATTAGTTTTTGAAAAATTTACTATAGAAAAGGCAATCCCTGGCGCACATAAAATTTGCGACAGTATAAAATTAGTTTTTGAAAAATTTACTATAGAAAAGGCAATCCCTGGCGCACATAAAATTTGCGACAGTTGAAAATTATTTTTTGAATAATTTACTATAGAAAAGGCAATCCCTGGCGCACATAAAATTTGCGACAGTATAAAATTAGTTTTTGAAAAATTTACTATATAAAAGGCAATCCCTGGGATATTTAAAATTTGCGACAGTATAAAATTAGTTTTTGAATAATTTACTATAGAAAAGGCAATCCCTGGCGTAATTAAAATTTGCGACAGTATAAAATTAGTTTTTGAATAATTTACTATAGAAAAGGCAATCCCTGGCGCAATTAAAATTTGTGACAGTTGAAAATTATTTTTTGAATAATTTACTATAGAAAAGTCAATCCCTGGCGCAATTAAAATTTGTGACAGTAGAAAATTATTTTTTGAATAATTTACTATAGAAAAGGCAATCCCTGGCGTAATTAAAATTTGCGACAGTATAAAATTAGTTTTTGAATAATTTACTATAGAAAAGGCAATCCCTGGCGCAATTAAAATTTGTGACAGTTGAAAATTATTTTTTGAATAATTTACTATAGAAAAGGCAATCCCTGGCGCACATAAAATTTGCGACAGTTGAAAATTATTTTTTGAATAATTTACTATAGAAAAGGCAATCCCTGGCGCAATTAAAATTTGCGACAGTAGAAAATTATTTTTTGAATAATTTACTATAGAAAAGGCAATCCCTGGCGCAATTAAAATTTGTGACAGTTGAAAATTATTTTTTGAAAAATTTACTATAGAAAAGGCAATCCCTGGCGCAATTAAAATTTGTGACAGTAGAAAATTATTTTTTGAATAATTTACTATAGAAAAGGCAATCCCTGGCGTAATTAAAATTTGCGACAGTATAAAATTAGTTTTTGAATAATTTACTATAGAAAAGGCAATCCCTGGCGCAATTAAAATTTGCGACAGTATAAAATTAGTTTTTGAAAAATTTACTATATAAAAGGCAATCCCTGGGATATTTAAAATTTGCGACAGTATAAAATTAGTTTTTGAAAAATTTACTATATAAAAGGCAATCCCTGGGATATTTAAAATTTGCGACAGTATAAAATTATTTTTTGAAAAATTTACTATAGAAAAGGCAATCCCTGGCGTAATTAAAATTTGCGACAGTATAAAATTAGTTTTTGAATAATTTACTATATAAAAGGCAATCCCTGGCGCACATAAAATTTGTGACAGTTGAAAATTATTTTTTGAATAATTTACTATAGAAAAGGCAATCCCTGGCGCAATTAAAATTTGCGACAGTATAAAATTAGTTTTTGAATAATTTACTATAGAAAAGTCAATCCCTGGCGCAATTAAAATTTGTGACAGTTGAAAATTATTTTTTGAATAATTTACTATAGAAAAGGCAATCCCTGGCGTAATTAAAATTTGCGACAGTATAAAATTAGTTTTTGAATAATTTACTATAGAAAAGGCAATCCCTGGCGCAATTAAAATTTGTGACAGTTGAAAATTAGTTTTTGAATAATTTACTATAGAAAAGGCAATCCCTGGCGTAATTAAAATTTGTGACAGTAGAAAATTATTTTTTGAATAATTTACTATAGAAAAGGCAATCCCTGGCGCACATAAAATTTGTGACAGTTGAAAATTATTTTTTGAATAATTTACTATAGAAAAGTCAATCCCTGGCGCAATTAAAATTTGTGACAGTTGAAAATTAATTTTTGAATAATTTACTATAGAAAAGGCAATCCCTGGCGCAATTAAAATTTGTGACAGTATAAAATTAGTTTTTGAAAAATTTACTATAGAAAAGTCAATCCCTGGCGCAATTAAAATTTGTGACAGTTGAAAATTATTTTTTGAATAATTTACTATAGAAAAGGCAATCCCTGGCGCAATTAAAATTTGTGACAGTTGAAAATTAGTTTTTGAATAATTTACTATAGAAAAGGCAATCCCTGGCGCAATTAAAATTTGTGACAGTAGAAAATTATTTTTTGAATAATTTACTATAGAAAAGGCAATCCCTGGCGCACATAAAATTTGTGACAGTTGAAAATTATTTTTTGAATAATTTACTATAGAAAAGTCAATCCCTGGCGCAATTAAAATTTGTGACAGTTGAAAATTAGTTTTTGAATAATTTACTATAGAAAAGGCAATCCCTGGCGTAATTAAAATTTGCGACAGTATAAAATTAGTTTTTGAATAATTTACTATAGAAAAGGCAATCCCTGGCGCAATTAAAATTTGTGACAGTTGAAAATTAGTTTTTGAATAATTTACTATAGAAAAGGCAATCCCTGGCGCAATTAAAATTTGTGACAGTTGAAAATTATTTTTTGAATAATTTACTATAGAAAAGGCAATCCCTGGCGCAATTAAAATTTGCGACAGTAGAAAATTATTTTTTGAATAATTTACTATAGAAAAGGCAATCCCTGGCGCAATTAAAATTTGTGACAGTTGAAAATTATTTTTTGAAAAATTTACTATAGAAAAGGCAATCCCTGGCGCAATTAAAATTTGTGACAGTAGAAAATTATTTTTTGAATAATTTACTATAGAAAAGGCAATCCCTGGCGTAATTAAAATTTGCGACAGTATAAAATTAGTTTTTGAATAATTTACTATAGAAAAGGCAATCCCTGGCGCACATAAAATTTGTGACAGTTGAAAATTATTTTTTGAATAATTTACTATAGAAAAGGCAATCCCTGGCGCACATAAAATTTGTGACAGTTGAAAATTATTTTTTGAATAATTTACTATAGAAAAGTCAATCCCTGGCGCAATTAAAATTTGTGACAGTTGAAAATTAGTTTTTGAATAATTTACTATAGAAAAGGCAATCCCTGGCGTAATTAAAATTTGCGACAGTATAAAATTAGTTTTTGAATAATTTACTATAGAAAAGGCAATCCCTGGCGCAATTAAAATTTGTGACAGTTGAAAATTAGTTTTTGAATAATTTACTATAGAAAAGGCAATCCCTGGCGCAATTAAAATTTGTGACAGTTGAAAATTATTTTTTGAATAATTTACTATAGAAAAGGCAATCCCTGGCGCAATTAAAATTTGTGACAGTAGAAAATTATTTTTTGAATAATTTACTATAGAAAAGGCAATCCCTGGCGCAATTAAAATTTGCGACAGTATAAAATTATTTTTTGAATAATTTACTATAGAAAAGGCAATCCCTGGCGTAATTAAAATTTGCGACAGTAAAAAATTATTTTTTGAATAATTTACTATAGAAAAGGCAATCCCTGGCGTAATTAAAATTTGCGACAGTATAAAATTATTTTTTGAAAAATTTACTATAGAAAAGGCAATCCCTGGGATATTTAAAATTTGCGACAGTAAAAAATTAGTTTTTGAATAATTTACTATAGAAAAGGCAATCCCTGGCGCACATAAAATTTGCGACAGTATAAAATTAGTTTTTGAATAATTTACTATATAAAAGGCAATCCCTGGCGCAATTAAAATTTGTGACAGTATAAAATTAGTTTTTGAAAAATTTACTATATAAAAGGCAATCCCTGGCGCAATTAAAATTTGTGACAGTTGAAAATTATTTTTTGAATAATTTACTATAGAAAAGTCAATCCCTGGCGCAATTAAAATTTGCGACAGTATAAAATTATTTTTAGAATAATTTACTATAGAAAAGTCAATCCCTGGGATATTTAAAATTTGAGACAGTATAAAATTAGTTTTTGAAAAATTTACTATAGAAAAGTCAATCCCTGGCGCAATTAAAATTTGTGACAGTATAAAATTATTTTTTGAATAATTTACTATAGAAAAGGCAATCCCTGGGATATTTAAAATTTGCGACAGTAGAAAATTATTTTTTGAATAATTTACTATAGAAAAGGCAATCCCTGGCGCAATTAAAATTTGTGACAGTTGAAAATTATTTTTTGAATAATTTACTATATAAAAGGCAATCCCTGGCGCACATAAAATTTGTGACAGTATAAAATTAGTTTTTGAAAAATTTACTATAGAAAAGGCAATCCCTGGGATATTTAAAATTTGTGACAGTATAAAATTAGTTTTTGAAAAATTTACTATAGAAAAGGCAATCCCTGGCGCAATTAAAATTTGTGACAGTAGAAAATTATTTTTTGAATAATTTACTATAGAAAAGGCAATCCCTGGGATATTTAAAATTTGCGACAGTATAAAATTAGTTTTTGAAAAATTTACTATAGAAAAGTCAATCCCTGGCGCAATTAAAATTTGCGACAGTATAAAATTATTTTTTGAATAATTTACTATAGAAAAGGCAATCCCTGGCGCACATAAAATTTGCGACAGTATAAAATTAGTTTTTGAAAAATTTACTATAGAAAAGGCAATCCCTGGCGTAATTAAAATTTGCGACAGTATAAAATTATTTTTTGAATAATTTACTATAGAAAAGGCAATCCCTGGCGCAATTAAAATTTGTGACAGTTGAAAATTGTTTTTTGAATAATTTACTATAGAAAAGGCAATCCCTGGCGTAATTAAAATTTGCGACAGTAAAAAATTAGTTTTTGAATAATTTACTATAGAAAAGGCAATCCCTGGCGCACATAAAATTTGCGACAGTATAAAATTAGTTTTTGAAAAATTTACTATAGAAAAGGCAATCCCTGGCGTAATTAAAATTTGTGACAGTAGAAAATTATTTTTTGAATAATTTACTATAGAAAAGGCAATCCCTGGGATATTTAAAATTTGCGACAGTATAAAATTAGTTTTTGAAAAATTTACTATAGAAAAGTCAATCCCTGGCGCAATTAAAATTTGCGACAGTATAAAATTATTTTTTGAATAATTTACTATAGAAAAGGCAATCCCTGGCGCACATAAAATTTGCGACAGTATAAAATTAGTTTTTGAAAAATTTACTATAGAAAAGGCAATCCCTGGCGTAATTAAAATTTGCGACAGTATAAAATTATTTTTTGAATAATTTACTATAGAAAAGGCAATCCCTGGCGCAATTAAAATTTGCGACAGTATAAAATTAGTTTTTGAAAAATTTACTATAGAAAAGGCAATCCCTGGGATATTTAAAATTTGCGACAGTAAAAAATTAGTTTTTGAATAATTTACTATAGAAAAGGCAATCCCTGGCGCACATAAAATTTGCGACAGTATAAAATTAGTTTTTGAAAAATTTACTATAGAAAAGGCAATCCCTGGCGCAATTAAAATTTGCGACAGTATGAAATTATTTTTTGAATAATTTACTATATAAAAGGCAATCCCTGGGATATTTAAAATTTGTGACAGTATAAAATTAGTTTTTGAATAATTTACTATAGAAAAGGCAATCCCTGGCGCAATTAAAATTTGCGACAGTATAAAATTAGTTTTTGAAAAATTTACTATATAAAAGGCAATCCCTGGGATATTTAAAATTTGTGACAGTTGAAAATTATTTTTTGAATAATTTACTATAGAAAAGTCAATCCCTGGCGCAATTAAAATTTGTGACAGTAGAAAATTATTTTTTGAATAATTTACTATAGAAAAGGCAATCCCTGGCGTAATTAAAATTTGCGACAGTATAAAATTAGTTTTTGAAAAATTTACTATAGAAAAGGCAATCCCTGGCGCACATAAAATTTGTGACAGTTGAAAATTATTTTTTGAATAATTTACTATAGAAAAGTCAATCCCTGGCGCAATTAAAATTTGTGACAGTTGAAAATTATTTTTTGAAAAATTTACTATAGAAAAGGCAATCCCTGGCGCAATTAAAATTTGTGACAGTAGCAAATTATTTTTTGAATAATTTACTATAGAAAAGGCAATCCCTGGCGTAATTAAAATTTGCGACAGTATAAAATTAGTTTTTGAATAATTTACTATATAAAAGGCAATCCCTGGGATATTTAAAATTTGCGACAGTATAAAATTAGTTTTTGAAAAATTTACTATAGAAAAGGCAATCCCTGGCGCACATAAAATTTGTGACAGTTGAAAATTATTTTTTGAATAATTTACTATAGAAAAGGCAATCCCTGGCGCAATTAAAATTTGCGACAGTATAAAATTAGTTTTTGAATAATTTACTATAGAAAAGGCAATCCCTGGCGCAATTAAAATTTGCGACAGTTGAAAATTATTTTTTGAATAATTTACTATAGAAAAGGCAATCCCTGGCGCAATTAAAATTTGTGACAGTTGAAAATTATTTTTTGAATAATTTACTATAGAAAAGGCAATCCCTGGCGTAATTAAAATTTGTGACAGTAGAAAATTATTTTTTGAATAATTTACTATAGAAAAGGCAATCCCTGGCGTAATTAAAATTTGCGACAGTATAAAATTATTTTTTGAAAAATTTACTATAGAAAAGGCAATCCCTGGCGCACATAAAATTTGTGACAGTTGAAAATTATTTTTTGAATAATTTACTATAGAAAAGGCAATCCCTGGCGTAATTAAAATTTGCGACAGTATAAAATTAGTTTTTGAAAAATTTACTATATAAAAGGCAATCCCTGGGATATTTAAAATTTGTGACAGTATAAAATTAGTTTTTGAAAAATTTACTATAGAAAAGGCAATCCCTGGCGTAATTAAAATTTGCGACAGTATAAAATTATTTTTTGAATAATTTACTATAGAAAAGGCAATCCCTGGCGCACATAAAATTTGCGACAGTATAAAATTAGTTTTTGAATAATTTACTATAGAAAAGGCAATCCCTGGCGCACATAAAATTTGTGACAGTTGAAAATTATTTTTTGAATAATTTACTATAGAAAAGGCAATCCCTGGCGCAATTAAAATTTGTGACAGTTGAAAATTATTTTTTGAATAATTTACTATAGAAAAGGCAATCCCTGGCGTAATTAAAATTTGTGACAGTTGAAAATTATTTTTTGAATAATTTACTATAGAAAAGGCAATCCCTGGCGCAATTAAAATTTGTGACAGTTGAAAATTATTTTTTGAATAATTTACTATATAAAAGGCAATCCCTGGCGCACATAAAATTTGTGACAGTTGAAAATTATTTTTTGAATAATTTACTATAGAAAAGGCAATCCCTGGCGCACATAAAATTTGCGACAGTAGAAAATTATTTTTTGAATAATTTACTATAGAAAAGGCAATCCCTGGCGTAATTAAAATTTGCGACAGTATAAAATTATTTTTTGAATAATTTACTATAGAAAAGGCAATCCCTGGCGCAATTAAAATTTGTGAGAGTTGAAAATTATTTTTTGAATAATTTACTATAGAAAAGGCAATCCCTGGCGCACATAAAATTTGCGACAGTATAAAATTAGTTTTTGAAAAATTTACTATAGAAAAGTCAATCCCTGGCGTAATTAAAATTTGTGACAGTTGAAAATTATTTTTTGAATAATTTACTATAGAAAAGGCAATCCCTGGCGTAATTAAAATTTGTGACAGTTGAAAATTATTTTTTGAATAATTTACTATAGAAAAGGCAATCCCTGGCGTAATTAAAATTTGTGACAGTTGAAAATTAGTTTTTGAATAATTTACTGTAGAAAAGGCAATCCCTGGCGCACATAAATCTTGTGACAGTTGAAAATTATTTTTTGAATAATTTACTATATAAAAGGCAATCCCTGGCGTAATTAAAATTTGCGACAGTATAAAATTAGTTTTTGAAAAATTTACTATAGAAAAGTCAATCCCTGGCGCAATTAAAATTTGTGACAGTTGAAAATTATTTTTTGAATAATTTACTATAGAAAAGGCAATCCCTGGCGCACATAAAATTTGCGACAGTATAAAATTAGTTTTTGAATAATTTACTATAGAAAAGGCAATCCCTGGCGCAATTAAAATTTGCGACAGTTGAAAATTATTTTTTGAATAATTTACTATAGAAAAGGCAATCCCTGGCGTAATTAAAATTTGCGACAGTATAAAATTATTTTTTGAATAATTTACTATAGAAAAGTCAATCCCTGGCGCACATAAAATTTGTGACAGTATAAAATTAGTTTTTGAAAAATTTACTATAGAAAAGGCAATCCCTGGCGCAATTAAAATTTGTGACAGTATAAAATTAGTTTTTGAATAATTTACTATAGAAAAGGCAATCCCTGGGATATTTAAAATTTGCGACAGTATAAAATTATTTTTTGAATAATTTACTATAGAAAAGGCAATCCCTGGCGTAATTAAAATTTGCGACAGTATAAAATTATTTTTTGAATAATTTACTATAGAAAAGGCAATCCCTGGGATATTTAAAATTTGCGACAGTATAAAATTATTTTTTGAATAATTTACTATATAAAAGGCAATCCCTGGCGTAATTAAAATTTGCGACAGTATAAAATTATTTTTTGAATAATTTACTGTAGAAAAGGCAATCCCTGGCGTAATTAAAATTTGCGACAGTATAAAATTATTTTTTGAATAATTTACTGTAGAAAAGGCAATCCCTGGCGCAATTAAAATTTGCGACAGTAGAAAATTAGTTTTTGAATAATTTACTATAGAAAAGGCAATCCCTGGCGCACATAAAATTTGTGACAGTTGAAAATTATTTTTTGAATAATTTACTATAGAAAAGGCAATCCCTGGGATATTTAAAATTTGCGACAGTATAAAATTATTTTTTGAATAATTTACTATATAAAAGGCAATCCCTGGCGTAATTAAAATTTGCGACAGTATAAAATTAGTTTTTGAATAATTTACTGTAGAAAAGGCAATCCCTGGGATATTTAAAATTTGCGACAGTATAAAATTATTTTTTGAATAATTTACTATATAAAAGGCAATCCCTGGCGTAATTAAAATTTGCGACAGTATAAAATTATTTTTTGAATAATTTACTATATAAAAGGCAATCCCTGGCGTAATTAAAATTTGCGACAGTATAAAATTATTTTTTGAATAATTTACTATAGAAAAGGCAATCCCTGGGATATTTAAAATTTGCGACAGTAGAAAATTATTTTTTGAATAATTTACTATAGAAAAGGCAATCCCTGGCGCACATAAAATTTGCGACAGTATAAAATTATTTTTTGAATAATTTACTATAGAAAAGTCAATCCCTGGCGCACATAAAATTTGTGACAGTAAAAAATTAGTTTTTGAATAATTTACTATAGAAAAGGCAATCCCTGGCGCACATAAAATTTGCGACAGTAAAAAATTATTTTTTGAATAATTTACTGTAGAAAAGGCAATCCCTGGGATATTTAAAATTTGCGACAGTATAAAATTATTTTTTGAATAATTTACTATAGAAAAGGCAATCCCTGGCGCACATAAAATTTGCGACAGTATAAAATTATTTTTTGAATAATTTACTGTAGAAAAGGCAATCCCTGGCGCACATAAAATTTGCGACAGTATAAAATTATTTTTTGAATAATTTACTGTAGAAAAGGCAATCCCTGGGATATTTAAAATTTGCGACAGTTGAAAATTATTTTTTGAATAATTTACTATAGAAAAGGCAATCCCTGGGATATTTAAAATTTGCGACAGTATAAAATTAGTTTTTGAATAATTTACTGTAGAAAAGGCAATCCCTGGGATATTTAAAATTTGTGACAGTTGAAAATTATTTTTTGAATAATTTACTATAGAAAAGGCAATCCCTGGGATATTTAAAATTTGCGACAGTATAAAATTATTTTTTGAATAATTTACTGTAGAAAAGGTAATCCCTGGGATATTTAAAATTTGCGACAGTAGAAAATTATTTTTTGAATAATTTACTATAGAAAAGGCAATCCCTGGCGCAATTAAAATCTGTGACAGTAGAAAATTAGTTTTTGAAAAATTTACTATAGAAAAGGCAATCCCTGGGATATTTAAAATTTGCGACAGTAGAAAATTATTTTTTGAATAATTTACTGTAGAAAAGGCAATCCCTGGGATATTTAAAATTTGCGACAGTATAAAATTAGTTTTTGAAAAATTTACTATAGAAAAGGCAATCCCTGGGATATTTAAAATTTGCGACAGTTGAAAATTATTTTTTGAATAATTTACTGTAGAAAAGGCAATCCCTGGGATATTTAAAATTTGCGACAGTAGAAAATTATTTTTTGAATAATTTACTATAGAAAAGGCAATCCCTGGCGCAATTAAAATTTGTGACAGTTGAAAATTATTTTTTGAATAATTTACTGTAGAAAAGGCAATCCCTGGGATATTTAAAATTTGCGACAGTAGAAAATTATTTTTTGAATAATTTACTATAGAAAAGTCAATCCCTGGGATATTTAAAATTTGCGACAGTAGAAAATTAGTTTTTGAATAATTTACTGTAGAAAAGGCAATCCCTGGGATATTTAAAATTTGCGACAGTAGAAAATTAGTTTTTGAATAATTTACTATAGAAAAGGCAATCCGTGGCGCACATAAAATTTGCGACAGTAAAAAATTATTTTTTGAATAATTTACTGTAGAAAAGGCAATCCCTGGGATATTTAAAATTTGCGACAGTATAAAATTATTTTTTGAATAATTTACTATAGAAAAGGCAATCCCTGGCGCACATAAAATTTGCGACAGTATAAAATTATTTTTTGAATAATTTACTGTAGAAAAGGCAATCCCTGGCGCACATAAAACTTGCGACAGTATAAAATTATTTTTTGAATAATTTACTGTAGAAAAGGCAATCCCTGGGATATTTAAAATTTGCGACAGTTGAAAATTATTTTTTGAATAATTTACTATAGAAAAGGCAATCCCTGGGATATTTAAAATTTGCGACAGTATAAAATTAGTTTTTGAATAATTTACTGTAGAAAAGGCAATCCCTGGGATATTTAAAATTTGCGACAGTATAAAATTATTTTTTGAATAATTTACTATAGAAAAGGCAATCCCTGGCGCAATTAAAATTTGCGACAGTAAAAAATTAGTTTTTGAATAATTTACTATAGAAAAGGCAATCCCTGGCGCAATTAAAATTTGCGACAGTAGAAAATTATTTTTTGAATAATTTACTATAGAAAAGTCAATCCCTGGCGCACATAAAATTTGCGACAGTAGAAAATTATTTTTTGAATAATTTACTATATAAAAGGCAATCCCTGGCGTAATTAAAATTTGCGACAGTATAAAATTATTTTTTGAAAAATTTACTATATAAAAGGCAATCCCTGGCGCACATAAAATTTGTGACAGTATAAAATTATTTTTTGAATAATTTACTATAGAAAAGGCAATCCCTGGCGCACATAAAATTTGTGACAGTTGAAAATTATTTTTTGAATAATTTACTATAGAAAAGGCAATCCCTGGCGCACATAAAATTTGTGACAGTATAAAATTAGTTTTTGAATAATTTACTGTAGAAAAGGCAATCCCTGGCGCAATTAAAATTTGTGACAGTATAAAATTAGTTTTTGAATAATTTACTGTAGAAAAGGCAATCCCTGGCGCACATAAAATTTGTGACAGTTGAAAATTATTTTTTGAAAAATTTACTGTAGAAAAGGCAATCCCTGGGATATTTAAAATTTGCGACAGTATAAAATTATTTTTTGAATAATTTACTGTAGAAAAGGCAATCCCTGGCGCAATTAAAATTTGTGGCAGTTGAAAATTATTTTTTGAATAATTTACTATAGAAAAGGCAATCCCTGGCGCACATAAAATTTGCGACAGTATAAAATTATTTTTTGAATAATTTACTATAGAAAAGTCAATCCCTGGCGCAATTAAAATTTGTGACAGTATAAAATTATTTTTTGAATAATTTACTGTAGAAAAGGCAATCCCTGGCGCAATTAAAATTTGCGAC